>JAUCBJ010003856.1:0-51639 GCA_032718475.1 Nemertoderma westbladi
ATGGTATAATGTATGGTATGATGTATGGTAATGGTATAATGTATGGTAATGGTATAATGTATGGTAATGGTATAATGTATGGTATGATGTATGGTAATGGTATAATGTATGGTAATGGTATAATGTATGGTATAATGTATGGTATAATGTATGGTATAATGTATGGTATAATGTATGGTAATGGTATAATGTATGGTAATGGTATAATGTATGGTATGATGTATGGTATAATGTATGGTATAATGTATGGTATAATGTATGGTATAATGTATGGTATAATGTATGGTATGATGTATGGTATAATGTATGGTATAATGTATGGTATAATGTATGGTAATGGTATAATGTATGGTATAATGTATGGTATAATGTATGGTATAATGTATGGTAATGGTATAATGTATGGTAATGGTATAATGTATGGTATGATGTATGGTAATGGTATAATGTATGGTAATGGTATAATGTATGGTATAATGTATGGTATAATGTATGGTAATGGTATAATGTATGGTAATGGTATAATGTATGGTAATGGTATAATGTATGGTAATGGTATAATGTATGGTAATGGTATAATGTATGGTATAATGTATGGTAATGGTATAATGTATGGTAATGGTAATGGTATAATGTATGGTATAATGTATGGTATAATGTATGGTAATGGTATAATGTATGGTAATGGTATAATGTATGGTAATGGTATAATGTATGGTATAATGTATGGTAATGGTATAATGTATGGTATAATGTATGGTATAATGTATGGTATAATGTATGGTAATGGTATAATGTATGGTAATGGTATAATGTATGGTATGATGTATGGTAATGGTATAATGTATGGTATAATGTATGGTAATGGTATAATGTATGGTAATGGTATAATGTATGGTATAATGTATGGTATAATGTATGGTATAATGTATGGTATAATGTATGGTAATGGTATAATGTATGGTAATGGTATAATGTATGGTAATGGTATAATGTATGGTAATGGTATAATGTATGGTAATGGTATAATGTATGGTAATGGTATAATGTATGGTAATGGTATAATGTATGGTATGATGTATGGTATAATGTATGGTATAATGTATGGTATAATGTATGGTATAATGTATGGTATAATGTATGGTATAATGTATGGTATAATGTATGGTATAATGTATGGTATAATGTATGGTATAATGTATGGTAATGGTATAATGTATGGTATAATGTATGGTAATGGTATAATGTATGGTATAATGTATGGTATAATGTATGGTAATGGTATAATGTATGGTATAATGTATGGTATAATGTATGGTATAATGTATGGTATAATGTATGGTATAATGTATGGTATAATGTATGGTAATGGTATAATGTATGGTAATGGTATAATGTATGGTAATGGTATAATGTATGGTATGATGTATGGTATAATGTATGGTAATGGTATAATGTATGGTAATGGTATAATGTATGGTAATGGTATAATGTATGGTAATGGTATAATGTATGGTAATGGTATAATGTATGGTATGATGTATGGTAATGGTATAATGTATGGTATGATGTATGGTAATGGTATATTGTATGGTAATGGTATAATGTATGGTAATGGTATAATGTATGGTATGATGTATGGTAATGGTATAATGTATGGTGATGGTATAATGTATGGTAATGGTATAATGTATGGTATGATGTATGGTATAATGTATGGTATAATGTATGGTATAATGTATGGTATAATGTATGGTATAATGTGATGGTATAATGTATGGTATAATGTATGGTATAATGTATGGTAATGGTATAATGTATGGTAATGGTATAATGTATGGTAATGGTATAATGTATGGTATGATGTATGGTATAATGTATGGTATAATGTATGGTATAATGTATGGTATAATGTATGGTATAATGTGTGGTAATGGTATAATGTATGGTAATGGTATAATGTATGGTATGATGTATGGTAATGGTATATTGTATGGTAATGGTATAATGTATGGTATGATGTATGGTATAATGTATGGTAATGGTATAATGTATGGTAATGGTATAATGTATGGTAATGGTATAATGTATGGTATGATGTATGGTAATGGTATAATGTATGGTGATGGTATAATGTATGGTAATGGTATAATGTATGGTATAATGTATGGTATAATGTATGGTATAATGTATGGTATAATGTATGGTATAATGTATGGTATAATGTGTGGTAATGGTATAATGTATGGTAATGGTATAATGTATGGTAATGGTATAATGTATGGTAATGGTATAATGTATGGTAATGGTATAATGTATATACGCCAGTATTTTTCTTTTAAACTGTGCGTATCAATTTCACCACCGTATTTATTTTCATTCTTTTAGAATATCGAATATAGTGATTGATACATGAAATAAATAAACGGAAGGTTTTATAATATGAATAGGCCTATTTATTCCAAAGGCCATAGCCATACTGTACACTAGGCTATCATGTATCATGCTCTTGTGTATTGAGAGTACGCCAAGTGCGCCGCGCGCCAACACGGTAGAATAAGGATCGGCATGCTGCATTGCAGCTGCATTTTTAAGAATTCTGTGCCGGCTTGTCGACAAAATTGCGCCGCCACAACTCCCTATCACCCATGACGTTTGCTAGATCATCCGCATCTTCAAGGCCAGTGTCCTTTAAGATGCGTCTCAAAAAAGTCATGGGCTGTCCACCATGCTTATTCACTCCATGAGGCCGTCAAATCACAAAATTATGCACATGCTGGTCCTCACGACGAAAGCAATATCCTGCAAAGCGGAGGCGGCTTTGTTCTAGTGTTAAGCTTGGAGGAACCAATGCGACACCTCCAATGTTTTATAGTGTCTGGTTGGAGATCTGTGAATTGTACTTGTAGGACGCTACCAGTTAGTTGCCAGTCCAGACCTGGATATTTAAGCTCAGATATGCGCAGATTTTATTCCTCGACAATTTTATTAAAGAAATGAAAAAGGGAAAAGGAAAATGAGCATTGGGCATATGAGCCATCACCATATGGGGTTTTTGGGATGCTGAACACTGTAATATATGTTCATAATGGCATTTTTGGATATGCGTCAATGCGTGGCACGAAAAATACAAGTAGCACAAGTTTGATAATAAAAAATCATTAAGAAATCAACCTGATTTTAAGACATATGGATTTTCTGGGACGTTGACCACGAATATGACACTCATAAATCTAAAAAAATCATAAATAAAATCTAATTTGGTTGGATAAGTTGGATATATTTAAATATATCCAACTTATCCAACCAAATTAGATTTTCGCCTTTTGAAATTTTATGCTACTTGTACTGTATTTTGCGTCCCAACAGTCAAGCACCAAAATCTATAGTTGCGTTACCACGAATGATTTTTAACGAGTTGTATCGTGATCAGCGACCTTTAAAACCAGTATAGCTTCAGAATAACCAAACCAAAGGCAGAATTTAAGAGTTTGTTATTTTTTGAAACTTGTAGGCATGCTTTTCGTTCTGGGGTACCAGAATGGCACCAAATTTGGGTTTGCATTACCAGTAATGTTTATAACTATTTTCTTTGTGATCAACGACTTCGAAATCCCTTATACCTTCAGAATTATCAAACCAAACACAAATTTTAAAATTTTTATTTTGACAATATTTTACTTGTAACTTCCAGGTGTTCTATCGTGATCAGAGACTTCGAAAATCAATATACTATCAAAATTTGAATTTTTGACCCAACATCCAAGATCTAAAAATCTTCTAAAATGAGCCAATTACGTAGTAAAATAGCCCGGGCCAGAAAGGGTTAAGCGATCCAAATAGTCCATGGGCCAGCCAGCATAGTGGATACTTTTTGGTAACCATCTGGAACTTATATTTTTGGGAAGACCTAGCTTCTGGCCATTCAATTTGATATGATAACAAATCTGAATCGGTAGCTGACTTGGTGTTATCACTGGTTGTCATGGAAATTGTAAAACAACAAACATGCTGTAGTATTCTAATAACTCGATATAAATTCATCGCATCTTTTGAAAAAGATAGCTACTGGTCTAACAATTCTAAATGTGACATAAAATTCTGGAATATAACTATTGTTACCATGGGAACGCTGCTAAATAAAAACTGACATGTTTTAGAAAAATAGCTATCATTCTAGAACAATAGAATTATTTTAAAAACAAATTGCTGTGACGGGATCCGAGAATCCCGACCGGTGTTGTTTATGTACGCGTCAGCCGCACCGTGTGATGGAAAAAAGGAGTTCGTTATTGTTCCGATGTTATTGATAGATGTATAAAATATAGTATACGATGAACAGATGTAAGTATAATGGCAGATAGCACAACCAGTAATATATGGTAACTAATAGGTGACGGCGGCGACGGTCTTAAACTGTCACCATACTGCCGTGACTGTACTGAGATAACTGAAGTGAATAACTAAACATCAACCGGTAATATACTCTAGGTTGGCCGTATTACTCAGCTGATGCCCTGCTGTCCCCCCATTGGCTAGTAACCTAATTCTCGCCCTGAACTTTGTGGGAGTGTTTCCCCCCCGCTGCTGTTACTCTCTCTCCTTGACCTCTAACCTCTATTGTCTGAGGCCCTTTGGGGTTTGTCGTCCCCGCTTATTGGGGAGACACGAGGTTGATTGGTAATCAACCTCGTGCTCCCAATATTGCTTAAAGCCAACTTTGTGTGGGCCTGGTTAGCGGAATTGAATACGCTAACACTCCCCCCATGCTATCTTCCCGGTGAGAAGATAGCATCCACCTTTAGTGCGCTACAATTCCACTGGATCCCGATCTACCATCGGGTGTGGGGTGGAATTAGTTTCTTCGGAGCCGGCTTTCCAGGCCGCTCCCTATGGGTATGATATCGCTACCCCGTTTTCCTGGCGTCCCGTGTCGGGCCGATCGTGACTTCCTCTCACACGACTTTTGTTTCCCCAACACTTTCACCGCTAACTCCGCTCCACTTTCACCCTAACTCTTCCATACTCTCGGACCTCCTCGTCCCTCACTCTGCCTCTTGCTTCTCCCCCCCCCCCCCCCCCCCCCACACTTGAATTGCACCCGCACTCTCTCCGCGCTATCTCCACACCACCTCTCGCTATCTCTCTTGCGTTCTCCTCTCATACTCTTCTCACATTCCCCTCATACTCCTCTCATACTTCTCTCATACTCCTCTCATACTCCTCACTCTCCACGCCTGTGGTCCCACCAAGTGCCCCTCCTACTCGTATCCCGGTAGTGCCCATCTGCACGATTCTTATCCCGCAGGATACGAGCTTTCACAATAAATCCTGGACTCCGCCCTGTTGTTTAATGACCACACACTTATCGGGTCCCACACATGTGTGCACCATGTTACTGGGAGCCGTCTAAGTCCCGTCCTGTCGCCCTAGTCAATTAGTCCCCAGTCCCAGTAGCTAATTGGAAAAAGGTTGTGCTTGACTACGGTACATACTGTATAATATATATACGAATATTATATAATTATTATAAGATTATAATTATTGTTATTATATATATTATATTATAAGCTCGTCTACATAACGCGTTTCATTCCTACTACTCACTACTCTCTCTCCGCCTTCCTCGCCTGGCGACTTCTTCCAGTCGCTTCCCCTCAAGTCTATCCGCTTCCGGCTTCTCCCACCTCTGATATGTGTAATCCACCTCCCTGTCTACTAGATGCCGGCTGTTGTATTACACCGACTCGCCCTCCAGCCCCGGGTGGTCTACCAGACCTCCGAAGGCCCTTCTGTAGTTTGGAGGTGATCCTGATATTCTTAACTTTTATTTTTAATTTTGTCTTACCCATGTTCCCCCTGTCTGTGCTATTATCCTATCTGCCCTTTCTAGCTACTACTTCTACGGTCTCTACTCTCTTACTGCTAACTCTACTGACTCCACTAGTTCTACTAACTCTGCTAACTAGCTCTACTAACTCTACTCCACTAGCTCTACTAACTTCCTAGCTCTCTAACTCTGCTGACTCTCTAACTTCTACTAACTCTCTAACTCTACTACCTCTACTGACTCTCTACCTCTACTAACTCTACTGACTCTCTACCTCTACTAACTCTACTGACTCTCTACCTCTACTAACTCTACTGACTCTCTACCTCTAACTAACTCTCTACCTCTACTAAGTCTCCAACTCTCTAACTTTCTACTTCTGCCAACTCTACTGACTCTCTACCTCTGCTAACTTTCTAAGTAACGGTACTACGTACCCTCTTACTACTCTTACTAACTCCTCTAACTATCGGTACTACGTACCCTCTTACTACCCCTACTAACTCCTCTAGCTAACGGTACTACGTACCCTCTTACTACCCCTACTAACTCCTCTAGCTAACGGTACTACGTACCCTCTTCCTCTACATCTACTCCCTCTACTCTATCTACATCTTATCTCCTGCACGTGACGCTCTGAGTGCCGGCAAAGTGGGTATGTTAATTATGTGAACTACTACTAACTCTTACTAACCGGTACTACGTACCCTCTTACTAACCTCTAACTCCACTAACTCTTACTAACTGGTACTACGTACCCTCTTACTAACCTCTAACTCCACTAACTCTTACTAACCGGTACTACGTACCCTCTTACTAACCTCTAACTCCACTAACTCTTACTAACCGGTACTACGTACCCTCTTACTAACCTCTAACTCTACTAACTAACTCCTTGTGCCCGGCACCTCTTGTGCCCGGCACCCACCCTAATTAACATACCCTGCTCTTACATCAAACACGTCATCACGCCCGTGCCCTACTTATTTCAACGCACCCCCTGTACCCTTCTCATCTCTCCCATCTTTCTCCCTTCTAGCTCACCCTACTTGTTCTCCCTACGTTCTTGGTTGTTTATACTGCGGATATTTGTAATGAGGGAATGTCACCCTGCCCCCCCCCCCCCCCCACCGGTGTTATGTTTGGTACTGGGGCTGATGTTAATATATTGGGGCCCATCCATCTATCTGCAATATCCCCCTCAACCGGGTATTTGCATATATTTGTTCTTGGTTGTTTATATTGCTTATCCGCAATATCCCCATCAACCGGGTATTTGTTGTGTCCCTGGATATTATAGTCATGCTGCTGTGCCGGTACCGATGTAGGCCTATCCACTTCTGGCCTACCTACCGGTATGTACTCCGCGACCTCCGGGTTTAATCCCGTCGTTCGCGCTACCCTATCGCCTACACTATCTCTCCCAGCATGGCCTATAATAGTATGTGCAGTAAGGCCTACAGTATGTCGTGCAGTCTGCATGTGCCCTTCCGAACCGAAGTTTAATTCTCTCGAATTCTCGAATCTCCCCACGACTACCATACTCTCGGTCGGTAGCTATATCCCGTCGGGAAGTTTCTTTTCGATCCCCGCTTCTATTCTCGTCTTCGTATCGGTACACTCTGTACCGCTCTCCTGGCGTGCGGTGCGTTTCTCCGGGGCGACAGAAATCTCCCGGAGTTCGACCCCACTGACTCCCTAACTCCATCTCTACTCCACCACTCTCCATCGCCGGGCGCCGCGGCTCACCCAACTCGCCCCGCGCACTATCCGCCGACGCCTGTGGGACATTCTCTGCCCCCCCCCCCCCCTCTCGCTACTAATCTCTCGTGGTGGGGCGCCCGTAGCCCCCCCCCCCCACCCGCCACTTCTAACTGCACTATCTCTTACTACACTTTTGCGTCCCTCTCTAGTCGACGCACTGTCTCTACTGCGGCTGGGTCTATTCACCCCCGCCTCTCTCTCTACTACTGCGTGGCCTACCAGGCCCACCTCGGGTTGACTCAACCCCGTCACTCCCTGCCTACTAACTACGTTGCCTTGCAGGCTACCGTTGGCCGGACCATCTGTGTCTACATTAGTATTAATAGCCCCGTTATCAATATTATTATTTAAATCATTTAAATTCGAATTATTATTATTTTCTAAATTTAAATTATTACCGGTATTCGAATTATTTGGATTTAAATTATTATTTAGATTATTTGAATTATTTTGTAAATTCGAACCTACATTATTTAAGTTACTTTCTACATTTATATTGAAACCGTTCATATTTAAATTACTACTTGGGCAAAATATTATTTCCTGCAATGAAAGTTTGGTTAGAATTATCCACTACGGTACTATTAATATTAACGTTCTCTAATCTATTGTTATTACCCCCCCCCCCCCCCCCCCCCCGCCCGTACGGTTACACCAGTCTTGGGTCTGTCGTCTGGTCCCTGTAAGTGGGGTATTAGCAAACGTTTCTCTCTCTCCATCCTCCCGCAGACTTTGCTCGGCCAACTCTGTCTCTCTCGCAACCCTCTCAAGCCACCTCGCCTCGCGCTCTTTACACTCGCTCGCCCTTCTCGCCTCACTCTCTTTACGCTGACACGCCAGATTTATTTCTAACACCCTTCTTTCTTTTGCGGAGGATGTAGCAGACTTAGACTTATCGGTTGCGACGGACTCCCGTCGCCCCTCCGTCCTACTAACTTTCCCCCGCTTTCCGGGGTTCTCGCTGACCGACGGGACCGAATCCTCGGAGTTAACCTCGGATTCGCCCTCGTGCGGTCCCGCCCAACCCACTAACTTAACTCCCCTGGCATCAACTAAGTATGGCCCTATGTACACTACACCAGGCTCCATACCCCTACATTCCCACAGTTCAAACAGTTCGCTGGCGACCCCTCTCGCTCTCTCACTCGGCTAGTTCTCCCTGCCCGAAGCGCACTCAGATAATCAAAATGTTTATTCGACTCACCTAGCCGCTTCTCTAGCTTCACCTGGTCCAGTCTCTCGCTCCCTCCTTAGCTTCCTTTATCTGCCTTCTCGTCGCGTCGTAGGCTTGTAGGCCCGTCGGAGCTGGTCACTGACCCCGACGTCCCCGTCGCCGACGCTCCCTCTTTCTCTCCGTGTTCGCTGTCGTACTGGCGGCCCCACCGTCGCCGTTCCGGTGGGCCGTCTGTCGCCCTCGGCCTGTGGCTGGCCGGCGACATCGGCACGTCGACCGCCGTCGTGTGTCGACTCGTCTCTCCCTTCTCTCGACTCGTCTCTCCCTTCTCTCGACTCGTCTTCTCGTCCTCGTTGTAGACGGCCCCCCTCCGCTTGGATTGCCGGGTCGTTCGTCGTCGACGAATCCAGCCTCGTGGGTCGATACCGTCTCGCCGTGGCCTCGCGGATCGTTATGTTGTCGTCCGGGGTCCGCGGCGGTGTCGTCTCTCCTTCTTGGCTCATCTTTACTCTGGTGGCTGGCAGTCACAGTTTCCTAGGCAGTTCTTAGAGTTTAAGACTGTGACGGGATCCGAGAATCCCGACCGGTGTTGTTTATGTACGCGTCAGCCGCACCGTGTGATGGAAAAAAGGAGTTCGTTATTGTTCCGATGTTATTGATAGATGTATAAAATATAGTATACGATGAACAGATGTAAGTATAATGGCAGATAGCACAACCGGTAATATAAGGTAACTAATAGGTGACGGCGGTGACGGTCTTAAACTGTCACCATACTGCCGTGACTGTACTGAGATAACTGAAGTGAATAACTAAACATCAACCGGTAATATACTCTAGGTTGGCCGTATTACTCAGCTGATGCCCTGCTGTCCCCCCATTGGCTAGTAACCTAATTCTCGCCCTGAACTTTGTGGGAGTGTTTCCCCCCCCCCCCCCCCCCCGCTGCTGTTACTCTCTCTCCTTGACCTCTAACCTCTATTGTCTGAGGCCCTTTGGGGTTTGTCGTCCCCGCTTATTGGGGTGACACGAGGTTGATTGGTAATCAACCTCGTGCTCCCAATATTGCTTAAAGCCAACTTTGTGTGGGCCTGGTTAGCGGAATTGAATACGCTAACAATTGCCACATTTTATTGAATATTAGTTTTGGAAAATTTTGGTATACTGAGAGCTAAACCTGTTTTGTTATAACGGTGATATATGGTTCCAAAGATATACCCATGTTAGAAATATTTTTATTTTTCATCAATTTAATCTCATTCCACTCTGTTTCAAAATAATGACTTTATATTGGTATAATTGGTATGCGATGATGTCATCCGAGCAAATAGAGTATTCTTAGTAGAGTAGGTAATGTATGTGATACAATTATTGCTGTATTAGAAATCATCTTCATCATCTGAGGTATCAAGTGCATCAGTTCATTCCAATTCCTCCTCCTTCCATTTGGTGCATTACTTGAATTTTTACAACTCAATGCAATGAAGGTTATTTTGTAGGCAGATACGTTAGTGGTTTACATGATGTAGTACAATTTCAATACAGCAGAGCGAGAGAGAGAGAGAGAGGATTGATGATGGAGCTGGAAGAACATGCATCCAATCAGGTATTATCATATCCTCCTCATCTAACAGACAGACCTACAGTATAATGGACAAGGTACATTGATGATGGATACTAAACTTTTTTCCAAATATACGCTTGGTAGTTGGCTTTGGATATAGGTGTATAAACAATACGTACAAGGTGGCAGCAAGCGAAATTTGAATGAACTGAAGCTCTTGGCGTGATTTTTGACTAACATATTTGCACTACTTGTTTTATTCGTACCCCAGGTGACACTTTAAAAATTACCAAAAAATTTCACGAATGCAATATTGCAGTTCTATAATCGCTTTCAGCATCCAAAACAACCGCTATATATCGCAAATAAATTAATTTTAGTGAATTATGAAAACTATTGAAAATCTTAGTACGAAAGTACTGGAGATGGGTGCCAGAAAGGGAGCACAGCACGAAAACTAACATGACCATGTAAATGGCGTTTGCGCTGTTGGATAACCCATTAAATTTTAGGAAAAGTCACGAAATCTCGGTTTTCCAAACAAACCTTACTCAAAGATACAGACTAATTACAAAATTAAGCCGGGCGCGTATTCCCAATCCTTACACTACTAGGAACACCTCTTGCATTAACACATGCGATTGGTTAATGAGTTATTATTTGATTGGACGTTGAAATCATGTAAGGAGTGGAAAGAGGGGTCGAACTAGTGTAAGGTTTTTATAAAGTGTTCCAAACGCTCCAAATAAAATAAACTCTTTAAACCTCTAGATGTCTAGATGGCGCGCTAGTGTAGTACGATGCACACGAATAGCAGACGGACTATTCATAAGCAATTACTACTGTACAGTGTACAGTACTATAATCGGCCTGCTGCATTGAAACTGCACATTGAGATGCTATGCTGACTTGGCAAAAGTATTTTGCCACAACCATGCAATCCGCAATCGGCAAGCCAAATGCAGCGTACATTAAGAATTATATGCCGGCTTATCAACAAAGTTGCACATGCCACAATTCCCTATCCCCCATGACTTTCGTGAGATTAGCTGCATCTTCCATGCCAGTGTCCTTTAGGAGGCGTCTTAAGAAAGTCATGGGCTGTCCATCATGCTTATTTTCTCTATGGGGCTGCCAAAGCACAATATTGTGCGCAGTGTGGTCCTTCTGTGTGGGGGCAGCTCATGCAGCCCTGTATAAACCATAACCCAATGTTCTACTGCCTAGAATAATATCAAATGTTAAGTCTACTCATCTAATACTGTTGGTGTAATAACCCTTACATGATTTCACCCAATTTCTCCATTCCTTACAGCGTTTGGAACACTTTCTACTGTACCTGCAAACTGAGTATAAAACTCTTACACTAGTTCGACCTCTATCTCCATTCCTTACATGATTTTTTTCCTACTAGTGTAAGTTTTGGGATAACGCCCCCCCAAAGAATAAAGATGATTTAGTATTCAAAAATGTCATTATCGAAGGAATCATCTTTACAGAAATCATCTAGGAACAATTATGATAAATATATAAATTGAAGTGAATATACTAAAAGAACTAACCTCTCTATTGTGGTAGGTGTCAAGTCATTTGTTTGTGTTATATCTAAGTCATCTTCAATTGCATCTGTAGTGGTAGTCATGGTAACCTGTGAAGGAGTATTATCTGAAATGCCATTTAGATGTCACTTGTCGTTTTAAAGTGATTTGTAGTCACATCTTGATTGTATTTTATTGGCATAAATATTGTTATATAAAGTCATTATTTTGAAACAGAGTGGAATGCGATTAAATTGATGAAAAATAAAAATATTTCTAACATGGGTATATCTTTGGAACCATATATCACCGTTATAACAAAACAGGTTTAGCTCTCAGTATACCAAAATTTTTCAAAACTAATATTCAATACAATGTGGCAATTTGTTTTTAAACTAATTCGATTGTTCTAGAATGGTAGCTATTTTTCTAAAACATGTCAGTTTTTATTTAGCAGCGTTCCCATGGTAACAATAGTTATATTCCAGAATTTTATGTCACATTTAGAATTGTTAGACCAGTAGCTATCTTTTTCAAAAAATGCGATAAATTTATATCGAGTTATTAGAATACTACATACAACATGTTTGTTGTTTTACCATTTCCAAGACAACCGGTGATAACAACAAGTCAGCTACCGATTCAGATTTGTTATCATATCAAAATGAATGGCCAGAAGCTAGGTCTTCCCAAAAATATAAGTTCCGGGTGGTTACCAAAAAGTATCCCCTATGCTGTCTGGCCCATGGACTAAAACCGCTTTCCAGTTGTTTAGCCGAGACAGAAGTATCAAATATACAAATTAATGAGGTATTCCATCTATACAAATCCGCAAATAGCCCTGGGTATAATGTACTATTTAGCCTCAATTGATCCCCCTTCTCTCAATGTAATAAAATCCCGTTTTTTAGCAAACCGTTTTTCACTTGCATCCTGTCCGACCATTTTACTTAATTATAGTTACCGGGTGCAGCAATCCGGACGAATTTATAATGAGTCATATCCATGATACCAGGATTAGACTGACAAATGAGAAAATTATGTTTGTCTTCAATCTTAAATGATTTACGTGTAAAATATCCAAATTTAGTAGTTTAAAAAAAAACTGATCAACCTTTAGCGGTTGAGTAGGCTTATACACTATTTTATGGTAATCCTCACACCCCAACCCCAACCTATTTCATGAAGTATTGGAGTGTAATCAAATAATTTCCAATCAGATTCGCAGTTGCAAACTATATTGTATGTAATTTTTCAGATGATATTGATGTTTCCTTGATGAACTAAGATTTAGTTCTACTTGCCACAGTGCTGTGTAGGTCTTGATGTGGGATATCTTGTTGCTCTGTTCTTTAGCTTGGCAAATCTGATAATTTGCCTCTGGTTCACTATACTACTACTATCGGCATGCTGCATTACAGCTGCATTATATATATTACATATATATTAAGAATGCTGTGCCGGCTTGTCGACAAATTTGCGACGCCACAACTCCGTGGATCCCCCCGGGAGATCTAGCCTGGGTCTCTCCATTATCATATTTGCCTTCCTAGATATAGATTCAATTGGATACCAGTTTGACGGTTTTCATTTATTATTCATATAAAGTAATCCGAATCATATAACAATTAAAAATCTGACAATAGAGTTATATTAAATCATAATGGGTACATAACTATTTAATAAGATAACATGACACCATATGATGGATAGGTCTAATTAAGGACAATACTGTTGTATTGAGGACAACAGTCAAAAAGACCTACCAACAGTCAGAAAAACTCACCAACAGTCAGAAAACAGACCCAGATAGTCTACCAACAGTCAAGGGTTTCAACTGTACAGCAGTAGGCCTAGGCCTACCGAACCGACTTAGTCTGGTTGTTATCACAGTATTACAGTATTATTATGGAATCCGGGAACGGCAAGGACAACTGGACAATGTTGGTCTAGTTTAGTTTGCGGTACCGACACAAGTCAACACACTGAGGATTAAATTGCGACAGACTGTTGTTTGGTGTTGATGTGGCAGACGACTGTTAATAGATGACCGTAACTGCGCGACTGTCTGTACCAGTCGCGGCCACTGGTACCGGTAGAAGAAAAATGGGATCTGTACCCTCAACCGGTAAGAATAAAGCACTTTGGGAGCGAATACATTTCTGTGGGACACATTTCCGTATATCCAAGTTGATGGCGATAATTTTCCTATCAGTTGAAATACAGTATAGCAGTAAGATGACGGGTATTCTGTCACAACATATTTATTGCACTATGTTTGAATGTGTTGACTGGTGTCGGTACCGCAAGCTAAATTAGACCAATGTCCTGTCCTTCCCGTTCCCGGATTCCATAATACTGTACTGTGTTAACAACTAACTGTATCAGTTTGGTAGGCCAACTGCAGTACAGTACAGAATGACATAATTTCCTTACTGTAGTTACGGATATCAGCTAATATGATTTTGATTATTTCGAATTTAAGGAACCCCATTTAGATAATCGGAATTTTTTGAAGCCCTTGACTGTTGGTAGACTATCTGGGACTGTTTTCTGACTGTGGGTGAGTTTTTCTGACTGTTGGTAGGTCTTTTTGACTGCTGTTCTCAATACAACAGTATTGTCCTTAATTAGACCTATCCCCATATGATAATATAATTGTATTATGTACAGAACTGTAGGTGTATCTCTAGACAATATAATATACAACGCAACGTATATTTGGTATAATGATGAAATTACAAAACAATTGTTAGTATCAAATCAAGAACTCACTTTGCATATCATAGCTATTTCAAATTGCAATGGCATGCAATTATAAAATATTGTAGATTGAATGGAGAAGAATCCTGAAATAAGTATTTTATCGAACTCCATATAATTTACAACTGTCTGATTGGACGAGCTGTAAATTAGGGGCGTTCGATAGAGTGTGGTATTCGGGATTGATTACGAAGTTACAGGGGAACTGCGGGAAACTCCTGGAATAGATCGAATCGTACTGATCTGATAGATCTATGGTGATTGGTGGTTAGGACTCCAGATCGAGGTCTATACATTTGCTAGATCATCCATACATGCGGATGATCTAGCAAATGTCATGGGTGATAGGGAGTTGTGGCGGTGCAATTTTGTCGATAAGCCGGCACAGCATTCTTAAAAATGCAGCTGCAATGCAGCATGCCGATCCTAGTAGTAGTAGAGGTCTATGCACGACAAACAAGAAACTCTAACAAGATTCATTACTCGGGCCAACTTTGTTCCTCTATATAGACGGCCCAGTCACTGGTCTTTCCAATAAAGTTGCAATCTATGCAGATGACTGCACAGTGTACTCATTATACTAAACGAAGCTAGTGGAAATCAGTTGATCAACGCCTTGCAGGATGATCTTAACGCAGTATATCTCTGGGGAAAGAAATTGAAGGTGATTTTCGAACACAGCAAATGGAATCTCTCACTATTATCTCTCAGCTTATGCTTGGGGAGCTCCAAATCCCAGTAGTACAGCCATCAATCAAACTTCTTGGGGTAACCTTTACTTCCAATATGCCATTCAATGCACATATTGACAACGGAACTGCAAAGGCTGGGCGAAGAGTGAGCCAACTGCGACGTTGTAAAATCCAGCTGAGCTGGCTTAGTGCATCACATCTCAACTTGTTCGCTTATATGGGATACAGAAACGAGCACTACACTTTATTGGCATTGAAACCCAACCCAGCAGGATCCAACCACTTGAGCCTAGAGCACATGAGAAATGTCGGGGTGGTCTGTTTTCTTCACAAGATGCAGCAAACTGAGGCACCACCTCTGCTTCGTTAATGGTTCCATGTTGCAGCCTCAGTCTGTTGCGGCCCAGCAGACATTTCCTCGCTCACCATGAGCACCATCTATGGTACCCTGGAGACAGAAACATAACTGGCCATTGGCCACTGTGCTCTTTTGGGCGCAGTGTAATTCCTATGGCAACGCATATATAGAATAGTCTCCCACCAGATGTGACTAAACTTAATATGTCCAGATTTAACCGCAAAACAAACTCACTATTATTACAACGATCCGGTGCATTTCCGACATTCCTGGTCACTTCATTTTCGTTGTTAATTATATATTAATTTATAGTTAAATATAGCATATGTAAATAAAAATTCAGTTAATATTAACAATGAATTTATTAATTAACTATTCACTTTACTACCTATACATATAATTTGGTTAAATTACCACATTATTTCATGCTGGGTCAACTTTTAAAATATAATTAGAAACAACCATGTTAAATTAATTTAATTTTAGATAGGTAGACAATCATTTTATATGATGACAACATAGCTAATTGGGTTCTTGAATCGGCGTTGCTTTCGTTATTTCATTGTACTTAGCTTTATGCAACTTGACCTCTTGTGGCCATTGGATGACATTTATCAACATTGAGATACATCAAAGTCTAAAAATTTGGTGTCAAAATCAATATGTTTTAATATATTTTATTATCATTATACAGTTTTACATTAAAATGTTATAGATCCTGATAAGTGTGATGTTCCACGACTGTTTCCTGGTGTTTGCAAAACAGTTTATCCATCATTAACTTCAATCTTTTACGATATTTGCCGCAAAGAATGAAACAAAGTGCTGGATCCGCTATGACATTCATGTAAGAAGTAAAAACCATAACCATTTGAACTACTTTCAATGTTGTTCCAGACATAGAAATGTGGTGGTGAATTTTGATCAAATGCAAGCATAATTGCCAGGTCCAAAATGGCAGGTAGCAAAATGTAAATGCCAAGATTACAGCAACAACCATTCGTGTGATTTGTTTATTTATCTGACGCATACTGTTCCGTGCTTTGCTTTCGTTCAGACTTGGCATTGGGTCTCGGCTAACCTCTTCGTTACTTGTGGATGCGATGATTAAGTGTTGGGATGATGCTGGGGTATCCCCACGGGAGGTAGTACTATTTATCCTATCCATGATTAATTGATTATTTGATGTCTGACTGACCAGTGGAAAATCTGATGTCCCGTGTGAAATTCCTTCCATACACAGCGCCAGTTCTGCTGTTTCCACAGAATTTTCGACATGCGCCATTGCACTTCCTGAAAGTACCTGAGACCCATTGTTGCCACTGGTCATGTGACGCTGGCTATTGATACTTATAATCATAGCCCTGTAGGTACCTGCGATGACACACAATGGAATAATGTAGAGAACTAAGCTCAGGAAAACAATATATACTGTGAATGAATTAATTGTTTCCGAAAAATTTGGCCAAGCACTACCACAGTAGATTTTTCCACAAGGGGTAGAAGATTTCCAGGTGAATATGGCGAATGGTAATGCGAACAACATACTCGGAAACCAAATGTAAGCTAAATGTCGCTTGTTTAGATAGCCACCTCGACGTCTCTTGCTCATTACTTGATATCTCTCGAAACTCATTTTTACCAAAGTAAATATACTTGCTGACATTGTTAGCGCATCCAAAGCGAATATTATTTTGCATCCTACATCACCAAATAGCCAGGTTTTCGTTACAAGAGAAGCTAGAATAAATGGACAACCTGTAACGTAGATTAAGTCTGACATTAGAAGATTACCAGCTAACACGTCAATCATTTTCATCTGTTGTTTTGGTGTAGTTACAATGACAATCAAACCCAATATATTGGCACATATTCCCACAACTGATACAGACCCATAAAGAAAGTATTTCAGAGCCATTTCCCATACCCTCCTGTCTTTTGTTTCTGCGCAAATATATTCATCTTCTGTAACATTACTAGTGATATTTATTAATGTATTGGCTAAAGACATATTGTTAGTATTACAGTATCAGGCGCTGTGATATTATAAACAACATAAGCGTTAAAAAAATATCTGTTGGCCTAAGTATGTAAAGTACAGTAAGTAACAAAGCAATACTACTTAGGTACTATGTGATATACAATCAAAATACAGTAGCACAAAGTTTAGTTAAACCAACATTGGGCCTCAATTAAGCATACTGCACATCTGTAAATAATTCACGGTTTCACGGTACAAGACCATTTAAATATCAGTGCACCCCTAAATTATTGTTGTGGAATATCTATAAACTTACTTACAATATAGGACGTGACGTGCATTGCATTTATGCTGGTAATTACAGTATATGATGGGAACAGATGTGAATTATAATGATGGTAATTATAGTTATTGTTTTGGAATGCTGCGCGCATATTAAGTATGATCACTAAAGATGCCTCATACTGTATACTGGGAATATTGACTTCATGGGGTGCAGTGTCGGTCCGTCAGTGTGGGCCAGGTGGGCCGGGCCAACCCTAATTTTCCGACAAGTCAACAAACATGACTAACTATGTATTGATCACAACGCAACGTCAATAAATTATACTATTTTTATTTATATAATTATATATTTCTATTATTATACGATTTATTATAAAGCTAAGAAATTTTCTTAGCTTTATTATTTGACGCGGTTATGTTTTAATCAAATTTTGTACCATAACAAACTGCAATTTATCTGTCTGTTTAAGACGTTATTCCCCCCCCCCCCCCCCCCCTCCCCTTCACATCCAACTCCAATAGTTGAATCATCCTACCTAATGTTTCAATAGTGCAGCCCTCATACAGACAGATAGCCAGACAGATAGCTCTGCTGAGCTCTGCAGAAATTATTAACACAAACATTTGATCGGATGAAGGGCCAAAATCTTTGGGCCAAAACTACCGATAATATAACCTATATTATCTACCAGGCCATGGTTTGGTGGGTTGTGAATCCTCTTGGCTAGTCTGTATAAAGGGAGGGTGGGCCAGATAGGAACCTACGGAGCCCCTAAAGGGACATGGGTTCCCCTTTTTTTCTAAATCCGGCCCAGAGATACTAAGTCCGGCTTGGAGATACTAAGTCCGGCCTGGAGATACTAAGTCCAGCCTGGAGATACTAAGTCCAGCCCGGAGATACTAAGTCCGGCCCGGAGATACTAAGTCCGGCCCAGAGATACTAAGTCCGGCCTGGAGATACTATCTCAGGCCCTGAAATACTAAGACCAGCTGACTGGTGATGGAATAGTGGCGATTAGCGAGTCAGCCAGTACACCACCTCACCCCAGTTTGCCAGTCCCACTCAAACTGAATTTCCCTCCAGGCCAGAGATCTATCTCAGGGCCTGAGATAGTATCTCCGGGCTGGACTTAGTATATCCAGGCTGGACTTAGTATCTCTGGGTCGGACTTAATATCTCCTGGCCTGAGATAGTATCTCCGGGCCGGACTTGGTATCTCAGGGCCTGAGATAGTATCTCCGGGCCAGACTTAGTATCTCCAGGCTGGACTTAGTATCTCCAGGCCGGACTTAGTATCTCAGGGCCTGAGATAGTATCTCCGGGGCAGACTTAGTATCTCCGGGCTGAGATAGTATCTCCGGGCCGGACTTAGTATCCCAGACTTAGTATCTCCGGGCCGGACTTAGTATCTCCGGGCCATACTTATTATCTCTGGCCCAGACTTAGTATCTCTGGGCCGGACTTAGTATCTCCGGGCCTGAGATAGTAACTCCGGGCCGGACTTAGTATCTCTGGGCCGGACTTAAAAAAAGGGGGAAACCCATGTCCCTTTAGGGGCTCCATAGGAAGCGGCCCAATATCCAATCAACACAATTATTACAATAATAACTACTGGTGGTGCCAGTTACATCAGCTTTCATAGGAAGATCTACTATCTCCCTCATCTCAGACTGTGAAAATATTGTTTCATTTGATTGGATGGCGGTTCTAAATCGTTGGGCCCACAGGTCGATTTCTTCGCACTTCGCAGCTACAGACTGAGACAGAGCTGCACCTGCACTTAATTAATATCTCAGCCTAGCGGAGTCAATGAGGAGTATGGTTGCTTATTTTGGAAAATAAATTTTATTATTTTTTCTTTATTTCAGTAAACACTAGATTAAATAATTTTTATTTTATTTTATCATTTATTTTATTGATATGTTTTTAGTTTTTGGCTTGTTGGTCTTGGTAGTTAGCTGAATTATCAAATTATTTAAACGAGAGAAACCCACCACAATATTAGATAATAACAACAACATTTCCATTTGGCAAGGAAGTGGAGGAGAGCCCGAGTTTTAATTTAATTTTATGTATGTTTGCGGCTGTTTGGGCGGGGTGTGGGGTACACTTTTCACACTGAAACATTTTGGTTGTGAAATGTTACAGCAATCAGAGATTTTTCATTTATATTTTATTCTGAGAGGAAGAAGAACATACAACGTTATTTAATGTATGTAACGAAATAATTGTTTTGTGGTTTAACTTGGATGCCTCCCCAAATATTTGATATACAATTAATATTTAAAATTATTTCCATGATCATGGTCATTCACCCATCTTTAGTTAGAATTTTGTTTGCATGAAAGTCAGTTTAGAGTTCTAAATTACGAATATTACGGACAGACTATCTCTTATCTGACTGGAAGCTCTTATATAATGCTATCTCTTATAAATGGAAGCAAAGTGTGACAGTAACAAATATTTCCACGACACCCCAGCGTGTCTTAAGTATATGATAAGTCTAAAAGGGGAAAGTTTCGATTCACTGCATAAATGCAGTTCACCAAACTTCCCCCAAACGCACACTGAAGTCACATAACATATTCTATAAACAATATAATCTTAAAGCAATATAAGCTCTTAAAGTCAGCCAACTATAGATGTAGTATCGCCCCGCAATTGAACTTCACATTTTGGTGACTCAATGAGTCCACTGTATTCATAAATATTTGGGTCCGGCTCAACCAAAAATTATGGACACGGACCGCCACTGATGGGGTGTTATCTGGAACTTTATAAGAATACAATGGGAATTGTTTTAGGAAATCCGAGTTCTACAATATTGGAAAGTGTTTAAAATTACACCTTAGCTTCTAATCCGAAATTATATTAATGTTTTAATTTTGAATGAAATGTTTCTAAATCATTCACTCCTAACTCCGTCGCCATCAACCCGGGTTTAATCTGTTAATAGACTCCATCGTCATCGTCCCGGGTTTAATAGACTCCGTCGTCATCATCCTTGGTTTAATGGACTCCGTCGCAATCGTCATGGTTTAATAGACTCCATCACCATCGTCCCAGATTATATAGACTCTGCTGCCATCGTTCCAGGTTTAATTGACTCCTCCACCATCATCCCGGGTTTAATAGATTCAGCCTCATTGTCCCAGGTGTAATAGACTCCACTGCCATTGTCCCGGGTTTAATCAACTCCGCTGACATTGTCCCGGGTTTAATATACTCTGTCGTGATCGTTTCAGGGTTTACATTTAATAGACTCCGTTGCCTTCTTCCTGATCCAGGTTTCATAGATTCCATCTGCATCATTCCACTGTTCAGTGTTTTTAATCAGCGCCAGAAATCTGCCACGTCGATCAACGATTTCGGTCGCAACAGATTCCGTCAACAACACTCGGGGTTTAAAAAATACAACCGAGGACAACTCAGCGATCATCTATCTGATAGTTGAAAGTGACTGTCTGACAGTTGGTTAGACTATCTGACAGTTGGGGCCCCAGAGGTAAATCTTTACCTCATGGGCTGTTACCTCACTGACTGACAGCGCAACAGCCCCTGGGGCTGTAGTAGTCAACTCCGAGTTCGTTCGACCTAGTAGTAGTAGTACTATAGCCCGATATAGGCACTGGTCTGGGCACATTTTGTAGTAAGTCAACCCTGGCCAAAATTTTCGACCAAATAGATCAGCAAATACGAGGATACTAGTGCTACAGCTGTTGGTTGAAATAATTATTTCAAAGATCCTTCCTGCTATTCTGACATTTGTGGACTTCAAGAAAGCATTCGACTCCAGCCATAGATATAATATCGGAAAATCATTGCTGATATGGATTGCTATACTGAGACACTGGAGCGTAGGTTTTTTCACCAGATGGAGAAACTGTGTTCTTTAAAATCATGGGTAGTATTACTGCAAGGCGACACATTAGCTCATTCACTATTCATAAATTGTATTGGAATATACAATAGGGATAGCCATAACTGGTTATGATATTTGGTTCACTCTACAAGAACATAGAAGCGGCAGATATCCTGCTCATACAATCACAGAACACTAACTTTGCGAATGATATTGCCGTTCTAGTACCCGGAGTCATGGATAAAAAGCACCAGAAAAGTCATATAAACCACTAGAAGTTAGGAAAGCAAAGGCAAAGGTAGCTGTACCAAAAATGGATAATATCTGGAAATAAGACCTATCTCGGCACATGAACAAGTTCTTTCGAGCACACAGTGGAAAATGTAATTTTTTACGGGGGTGAGACCAGGACACTGACAAAATTCTTTGGACAAAGAATTGCTGGTTACTATTGTTATCTTTAATTAATATAATAAACCGGCTAAAGACCCTCAATACTTTATTTTAATTCTATCATCAATCATCCTTACATTAAGTGTTTATAGCGCTTATTTCTGTCTTATATCCTGTACATATACTAATTCGTTTATTGTTTTGGTTAGATTCAGCCTTTCTGTAACCTGTCCGTTTTTGGTGAAAACCTGGTATTCTTCACATGGGGGTAACTGCCTAAGTGATATATAACGGCAGAAAGTCTGGTATTCTTCACATGGGCCTGTTTAGGGCTATTTTGGTTGTTCATTGTTGCTCGTTGTTGCTCATTGTTGCTCATTGTTGCTCGTTGTTGCTCATTGTTACTCGTTGTTGTACTTCATTATTGCTCATTGTTGATCGTTGTCGCTCATTGTTGCTCGTTGTTGCTCATTGTTGTTCATTGTTGCTCGTTGTTGTTCATTGTTGCTCGTTGTTGTACTTTATTATTGCTCGTTGTTGCTCATTGTTGATCGTTGTTGCTCATTGTTGCTCGTTATTGCTCATTGTTGCTCATTGTTACTCGTTGTTGCACTTTATTATTGCTCGTTGTTGCTCATTGTTGCTCGTTCTTGCTCATTGTTGCTCGTTCTTGCTTTTTGTTGCTCAATGTTGCTCGTTGTTGCTCATTGTTGCTCGTTGTTGCTCATTGTTGCTCGTTGTTCCTCACTGTTGCTCATTGTTGGTCATTGTTGCTCATTGTTACTCGTTGTTGTACATTATTATTGTTCGTTGTTGCTCATTGTTGCTCGTTGTTGCTCATTGTTGCTCGTTGTTGCTCATTGTTTCTCATTGTTGCTCGTTGTTGCTCATTGTTTCTCGTTGTTGCTCATTGTTGCTCGTTGTTGCTCATTGCTGCTCATTGTTTCTCATTGTTGCTCGTTGTTGCTCATTGTTGCTAGTTGTTGCTCATTGTTGCTCGTTGTTGGTCATTGTTGCTCGTTGTTGCTCATTGCTGCTCATTGTTGCTCATTGTTGCTCATTGTTGCTCGTTGTTGCTCATTGTTGCTCGACGTTGGTCATTGTTGCTCATTGTTACTCGCTGTTGTACTTTATATTGCTCGTTGTTGCTCATTGTTGCTCATTGTTGCTCGTTGTTGCTCATTGTTGCTCGTTGTTGCTCATTGTTGCCCATTGTTGCTCGTTGTTGCTCATTGTTGCTCATTGTTGCCCTTTGTTGCTCATTGTTGCTCATTGTTACTCGTTGTTGCACTTTATTATTGCTCGTTGTTGCTCATTGTTGCTCGTTCTTGCTCATTGTTGCTCAATGTTGCTCGTTGTTGCTCATTGTTGCTCGTTGATGCTCATTGTTGCTCGTTGTTGCTCATTGTTGCTCGTTGTTGGTCATTGTTGCTCATTGTTACTCGTTTTTGTACATTATTATTGTTCGTTGTTCCTCATTGTTGCTTGTTGTTGTTCATTGTTGCTCGTTGTTGCTCATTGTTGCCCATTGTTGCTCGTTGTTGCTCGTTGTTGCTCATTGTTGCCCATTATTGCTCGTTGTTGCTCATTGTTGCTCATTGTTGCTCATTGTTACTCGTTTTTGTACATTATTATTGTTCGTTGTTGCTCATTGTTGCTCGTTTTTGCTCATTGTTGCTCGTTGTTGCTCATTGTTGCTCGTTGTTGCTCATTGTTGCTCGTTGTTGCTCATTGTTGCTCGTTGTTGCTCGTTGTTGCTCATTGCTGCTCATTGTTTTTCATTGTTACTCGTTGTTGCTCATTGTTGCTCGTTGTTGCTCATTGTTGCTCGTTGTTGCTCATTGTTGCTCGTTGTTGGTCATTGGTGCTCATTGTTACTCGATGTTGTACTTTATTATTGCTCGTTGTTCCTCATTGTTGCTCGTTGTTGCTGCTCATTGTTGCTTGTTATTGTTCATTGTTGCTCGTTGTTGCTCATTGTTGCCCATTGTTGCTCGTTGTTGCTCGTTGTTGCTCGTTGTTGCTCATTGTTGCCCATTGTTGCTCGTTATTGCTCATTGTTTGTCGTTGTTGCTCGTTGTTGCTCATTGTTGCTCATTGTTTCTCATTGTCGCTCGTTGTTGCTCATTTTTTCTCGTTGTTGCTCATTGTTGGTCATTGTTGCTCATTGTTACTCGCTGTTGTACTTTATTATTGCTCGTTGTTGCTCATTGTTGCTCGTTGTTGGTCATTGTTACTCGTTGTTGTACTTTATTATTGCTCGTTGTTGCTCATTGTTGCTCGTTGTTGCTCATTGTTGTTCATTGTTGCTCGTTGTTGTTCATTGTTGCTCGTTGTTGCTCATTGTTACTCGTTGTTGTACTTTATTATTGCTCGTTGTTGCTCATTGTTGATCGTTGTTGCTCATTGTTGCTCGTTGTTGCTCATTGTTGCTCATTGTTGCTCTTTGTTGCTCATTGCTACTCATTGTTGCACTTTATTATTGCTCGTTGGTGCTCATTGTTGCTCGTTGTTGCTCGTTGTTGCTCATTGTTTGTCGTTCTTGCTTTTTGTTGCTCAATGTTGCTCGTTGTTGCTCATTGTTGCTCGTTGTTGCTCATTGTTGCTCGTTGTTCCTCACTGTTGCTCATTGTTGGTCATTGTTGCTCATTGTTACTCGTTGTTGTACATTATTATTGTTCGTTGTTGCTCATTGTTGCTCGTTGTTGCTCATTGTTGCTCGTTGTTGCTCATTGTTTCTCATTGTTGCTCGTTGTTGCTCATTGTTGCTCGTTGTTGCTCATTGTTGCTCGTTGTTGCTCATTGCTGCTCATTGTTTCTCATTGTTGCTCGTTGTTGCTCATTGTTGCTAGTTGTTGCTCATTGTTGCTCGTTGTTGGTCATTGTTGCTCGTTGTTGCTCATTGCTGCTCATTGTTTCTCATTGTTGCTCGTTGTTGCTCATTGTTGCTCGTTGTTGCTCATTGTTGCTCGAAGTTGGTCATTGTTGCTCATTGTTACTCACTGTTGTACTTTATATTGCTCGTTGTTGCTCATTGTTGCTCGTTGTGGCTCATTGTTGCTCGTTGTTGCTCGTTGTTGCTCATTGTTGCCCAGTGTTGCTCGTTGTTGCTCGTTGTTGCTCATTGTTGCTCATTGTTGCCCTTTGTTGCTCATTGTTGCTCATTGTTACTCGTTGTTGCACTTTATTATTGCTCGTTGTTGCTCATTGTTGCTCGTTGTTGCTCATTGTTGCTCGTTGTTGCTCATTGTTGCTCGTTCTTGCTCATTGTTGCTCAATGTTGCTCGTTGTTGCTCATTGTTGCTCGTTGTTGCTCATTGTTGCTCGTTGTTGCTCATTGTTGCTCGTTGTTGGTCAATGTTGCTCATTGTTACTCGTTTTTGTACATTATTATTTTTCGTTGTTCCTCATTGTTGCTTGTTGTTGTTCATTGTTGCTCGTTGTTGCTCATTGTTGCCCATTGTTGCTCGTTGTTGCTCATTGTTGCCCATTGTTGCTCGTTGTTGCTCATTGTTGCTCGTTGTTGCTGATTGTTGCTCATTGTTGCTCATTGTTACTCGTTTTTGTACATTATTATTGTTCGTTGTTGCTCATTGTTGCTCGATTTTGCTCATTGTTTCTCGTTGTTGCTCATTGTTGCTCGTTGTTGCTCATTGTTGCTCGTTCTTGCTCATTGTTGCTCGTGTTGCTCGTTGTTGCTCATTGCTGCTCATTGTTTTTCATTGTTGCTCGTTGTTGCTCATTGTTGCTCGTTGTTGCTCATTGTTGCTCGTTGTTGCTCATTGTTGCTCGTTGTTGGTCATTGGTGCTCATTGTTACTCGCTGTTGTACTTTAGTATTGCTCGTTGTTCCTCATTGTTGCTCGTTGTTGCTCATTGTTGCTTGTTATTGTTCATTGTTGCTCGTTGTTGCTCATTGTTGCCCATTGTTGCTCGTTGTTGCTCGTTGTTGCTCATTGTTGCCCATGGTTGCTCGTTATTGCTCATTGTTTGTCGTTGTTGCTCGTTGTTGCTCATTGTTGCTCATTGCTGCTCATTGTTGCTCGTTGTTTCTCATTGTTGCTCGTTGTTGCTCATTTTTTCTCGTTGTTGCTCATTGTTGGTCATTGTTACTCATTGTTACTCGCTGTTGTACTTTATTATTGCTCGTTGTTGCTCATTGTTGCTCGTTGTTGCTTATTTTTGCTCGTTGTTGCTCGTTGTTGCACATTGTTGCCCATTGTTGCTCGTTGTTGCTCATTGTTCCCCATTGTTGCTCGTTGTTGCTCATTGTTTCTCATTGTTGCTCGTTGTTGCTCATTTTTGCTCGTTGTTGCTCATTGTTTCTCGTTGTTGGTCATTGTTGCTCATTGTTACTCGCTGTTGTACTTTATTATTGCTTGTTGTTGCTCATTGTTGCTCGTTGTTGCTCATTGCTGCTCGTTGTTGCTCATTGTTGCTCGTTGTTGCTCATTGCTGCTCATTTTTTCTCATTGTTGCTCGTTGTTGCTCATTGTTGCTCGTTGTTGCTCGTTGTTGGTCATTGTTGCTCGTTGTTGCTCATTGCTGCTCATTATTTCTCATTGTTGATCGTTGTTGCTCATTGTTGCTCGTTGTTGGTCATTGTTGCTCGTTGTTGTTCATTGTTGCTCATTGTTACTCGCTGTTGTACTTTATTATTGCTCGTTGTTGCTCATTGTTGCTCGTTGTTGCTCATTGTTGCTCGTTGTTGCTCATTGTTGCTCGTTGTTGCTCGTTGTTTCTCATTGATGCTCATTGTTGCCCTTTGTTGGTCATTGTTGCTCATTGTTACTCGCTGTTGTACTTTATTATTGCTCGTTGTTGCTCATTGTTGCTCGTTGTTGTGACGGGATCAGGGGATCCCGACCGGTTTATTGCGTTACGCGTCACCGTATTGTTTGTTGAGAAAATAATAGTTTGTTGTTGTTATCGCCTTTGATGTTGATATAGACTAGCTGATATAATATATATGATAGCACAGTTGACGGTTTATGGGGATAGTCAGATAATGAATGTTATACCGGTATTATGGTGACGGTACGAAAATGTCACCGATCTGCACTGGATGACTGAAATGATCTGACCGGCAATATAATATATATATTGGTTATTCCTACATTACTTTGGCATCCCTATCTAGCGGATGCTTTCTTCGCCCTTATTGGCTAGTATCTTAATTCTTGGCTCCCACCTCTGTGGGAGTGCTTCCCCCCCCCCCCCCCCCGTTGCTGTTACTTCCCCTCTCGAGGTAGTTTGACCTCTAATCTCTTTTTGTGTGTGGCTTTCGGGGCCGTGTGTTGCCCCCGTTATTGGGGGTGATACGATATTAATTGTGATTAACCTCGTATCCCCAATATTGCTGAAAAGGCGCCACTTCCCAACTTTATGGGGATAGTGAGGCGGAATTGAATCCGCTCACAGTTGTTGCTCATTGTTGCTCGTTGTTGCTCATTGTTGCTCGTTGTTGCTCGTTGTTTCTCATTGTTGCCCATTGTTGCTCGTTGTTGCTCATTGTTGCTCGTTGTTGCTCGTTGTTTCTCATTGTTGCCCATTGTTGCTCGTTGTTGCTCGTTGTTGCTCATTGTTGCTCGTTGTTGCTCATTGTTGCTCGTTCTTGCTCATTGTTGCTCAATATTGCTCGTTGTTGCTCATTATTGCTCGTTGTTGCTCATTGTTGCTCATTGTTGCTCGTTGTTGGTCATTGTTGCTCATTGTTACTCGTTTTTGTACATTATTATTGTTCGTTCTTGCTCATTGTTGCTCGTTTTTGCTTATTGTTGCTCGTTGTTGCTCATTGTTGCTCGTTGTTGCTCATTGTTGCTCGTTGTTGCTCATTGCTGCTCATTGTTTTTCATTGTTGCTCGTTGTTGCTCATTGTTGCTCGTTGTTGCTCATTGTTGCTCGTTGTTGGTCATTGTTGCTCATTGTTACTCGCTGTTGTACTTTATTATTGCTCGTTGTTCCTCATTGTTGCTCGTTGTTGCTCATTGTTGCCCATTGTTGCTCGTTGTTGCTCGTTGTTGCTCATTGTTGCCCATTGTTGCTCGCTGTTGCTCATTGTTGGTCGTTGTTGCTCGTTCTTGCTCATTGTTGCTCATTGTTGCTCATTATTTCTCATTGTTGCTCGTTGTTGCTCATTGTTGCTTGTTGTTGTTCATTGTTGCTCGTTGTTGCTCATTGTTGCCCATTGTTGCTCGTTGTTGCTCATTGTTGCCCATTGTTGCTCGCTGTTGCTCATTGTTGGTCGTTGTTGCTCGTTGTTGCTCATTGTTGCTTATTGTTTCTCATTTTTGCTCGTTGTTGCTCATTATTGGTCATTGTTGCTCATTGTTACTCGCTGTTGTACTTTATTATTGCTCGTTGTTGCCCATTGTTGCTCGCTGTTGCTCATTGTTGGTCGTTGTTGCTCGTTGTTGCTCATTGTTGCTTATTGTTTCTCATTTTTGCTCGTTGTTGCTCATTATTGGTCATTGTTGCTCATTGTTACTCGCTGTTGTACTTTATTATTGCTCGTTGTTGCTCATTGTTGCTCGTTGTTGCTCATTGTTGCTCGTTGTTGCTCATTGTTGCTCATTGTTGCCCATTGTTGCTCGTTGTTGCTCATTGTTGATCGTTGTTGCTCATTGTTGCTCGTTATTGCTCGTTGTTGCTCGTTGTTGCTCGTTGTTGCTCGTTGTTGCTCGTTGTTGCTCGTTGTTGCTCATTGTTGCTCGTTGTTGCTCGTTGTTGCTCATTGTTGCCCATTGTTGCTCGTTGTTGCTCATTGTTGCTCATTGTTTCCCATTGTTGCTCGTTGTTGCTCATTGTTGCTCGATTTTGCTCATTGTTTCTCGTTGTTGCTCATTGTTGCTCGTTGTTGCTCATTGTTGCTCGTTGTTGCTCATTGTTGCTCGTTGTTGCTCGTTGTTGCTCATTGCTGCTCATTGTTTTTCATTGTTGCTCGTTGTTGCTCATTGTTGCTCGTTGTTGGTCATTGTTGCTCGTTGTTGCTCATTGTTGCTCGTTGTTGGTCATTGGTGCTCATTGTTACTCGCTGTTGTACTTTAGTATTGCTCGTTGTTCCTCATTGTTGCTCGTTGTTGCTCATTGTTGCTTGTTATTGTTCATTGTTGCTCGTTGTTGCTCATTGTTGCCCATTGTTGCTCGTTGTTGCTCGTTGTTGCTCATTGTTGCCCATTGTTGCTCGTTATTGCTCATTGTTTGTCGTTGTTGCTCGTTGTTGCTCATTGTTGCTCATTGCTGCTCATTGTTGCTCGTTGTTTCTCATTGTTGCTCGTTGTTGCTCATTTTTTCTCGTTGTTGCTCATTGTTGGTCATTGTTACTCATTGTTACTCGCTGTTGTACTTTATTATTGCTCGTTGTTGCTCATTGTTGCTCGTTGTTGCTCATTTTTGCTCGTTGTTGCTCGTTGTTGCACATTGTTGCCCATTGTTGCTCGTTGTTGCTCGTTGTTGCTCATTGTTCCCCATTGTTGCTCGTTGTTGCTCATTGTTTCTCATTGTTGCTCGTTGTTGCTCATTTTTGCTCGTTGTTGCTCATTGTTTCTCGTTGTTGGTCATTGTTGCTCATTGTTACTCGCTGTTGTACTTTATTATTGCTTGTTGTTGCTCATTGTTGCTCGTTGTTGCTCATTGCTGCTCGTTGTTGCTCATTGTTGCTCGTTGTTGCTCATTGCTGCTCATTTTTTCTCATTGTTGCTCGTTGTTGCTCATTGTTGCTCGTTGTTTCTCGTTGTTGGTCATTGTTGCTCGTTGTTGCTCATTGCTGCTCATTATTTCTCATTGTTGATCATTGTTGCTCATTGTTGCTCGTTGTTGGTCATTGTTGCTCGTTGTTGGTCATTGTTGCTCGTTGTTGTTCATTGTTGCTCATTGTTACTCGCTGTTGTACTTTATTATTGCTCGTTGTTGCTCATTGTTGCTCGTTGTTGCTCATTGTTGCTCGTTGTTGTTCATTGTTGCTCGTTGTTGCTCGTTGTTTCTCATTGATGCTCATTGTTGCCCTTTGTTGGTCATTGTTGCTCATTGTTACTCGCTGTTGTACTTTATTATTGCTCGTTGTTGCTCATTGTTGCTCGTTGTTGTGACGGGATCAGGGGATCCCGACCGGTTTATTGCGTTACGCGTCACCGTATTGTTTGTTGAGAAAATAATAGTTTGTTGTTGTTATCGCCTTTGATGTTGATATAGACTAGCTGATATAATATATATGATAGCACAGTTGACGGTTTATGGGGATAGTCAGATAATGAATGTTATACCGGTATTATGGTGACGGTACGAAAATGTCACCGATCTGCACTGGATGACTGAAATGATCTGACCGGCAATATAATATATATATTGGTTATTCCTACATTACTTTGGCATCCCTATCTAGCGGATGCTTTCTTCGCCCTTATTGGCTAGTATCTTAATTCTTGGCTCCCACCTCTGTGGGAGTGCTTCCCCCCCCCCCCCCCCCCGCTGCTGTTACTTCCCCTCTCGAGGTAGTTTGACCTCTAATCTCTTTTTGTGTGTTGCTTTCGGGGCCGTGTGTTGCCCCCGTTATTGGGGGTGATACGATATTAATTGTGATTAACCTCGTATCCCCAATATTGCTGAAAAGGCGCCACTTCCCAACTTTATGGGGATAGTGAGGCGGAATTGAATCCGCTCACAGTTGTTGCTCATTGTTGCTCGTTGTTGCTCATTGTTGCTCGTTGTTGCTCGTTGTTTCTCATTGTTGCCCATTGTTGCTCGTTGGTGCTCGTTGTTGCTCATTGTTGCTCGTTGTTGCTCATTGTTGCTCGTTCTTGCTCATTGTTGCTCAATATTGCTCGTTGTTGCTCATTGTTGCTCGTTGTTGCTCATTGTTGCTCATTGTTGCTCGTTGTTGGTCATTGTTGCTCATTGTTACTCGTTTTTGTACATTATTATTGTTCGTTCTTGCTCATTGTTGCTCGTTTTTGCTTATTGTTGCTCATTGTTGCTCGTTGTTGCTCATTGTTGCTCGTTGTTGCTCCTGGCTGCTCATTGTTTTTCATTGTTGCTCGTTGTTGCTCATTGTTGCTCGTTGTTGCTCATTGTTGCTCGTTGTTGGTCATTGTTGCTCATTGTTACTCGCTGTTGTACTTTATTATTGCTCGTTGTTCCTCATTGTTGCTCGTTGTTGCTCATTGTTGCCCATTGTTGCTCGTTGTTGCTCGTTGTTGCTCATTGTTGCCCATTGTTGCTCGCTGTTGCTCATTGTTGGTCGTTGTTGCTCGTTCTTGCTCATTGTTGCTCATTGTTGCTCATTGTTTCTCATTGTTGCTCGTTGTTGCTCATTGTTGCTTGTTGTTGTTCATTGTTGCTCGTTGTTGCTCATTGTTGCCCATTGTTGCTCGTTGTTGCTCGTTGTTGCTCATTGTAGCCCATTGTTGCTCGCTGTTGCTCATTGTTGGTCGTTGTTGCTCGTTGTTGCTCATTGTTGCTTATTGTTTCTCATTTTTGCTCGTTGTTGCTCATTATTGGTCATTGTTGCTCATTGTTACTCGCTGTTGTACTTTATTATTGCTCGTTGTTGCTCATTGTTGCTCGTTGTTGCTCATTGTTGCTCGTTGTTGCTCATTGTTGCTCATTGTTGCCCATTGTTGCTCGTTGTTGCTCATTGTTGCTCGTTGTTGCTCATTGTTGCTCGTTATTGCTCGTTATTGCTCGTTGTTGCTCGTTGTTGCTCGTTGTTGCTCGTTGTTGCTCGTTGTTGCTCATTGTTGCTCGTTGTTGCTCGTTGTTGCTCATTGTTGCCCATTGTTGCTCGTTGTTGCTCATTGTTGCTCATTGTTGCCCATTGTTGCTCGTTGTTGCTCATTGTTGCTCGTTGTTGCTCGTTGTTGCTCGTTGTTGCTCGTTGTTGTTCATTGTTGCTCGTTGTTGCTCGTTGTGGCTCATTGTTGCCCATTGTTGCTCGTTGTTGCTCATTGTTGATCGTTGTTGCTCGTTGTTGCTCATTGTTGCCCATTGTTGCTCGCTGTTGCTCAGTGTTGGTCGTTGTTGCTCATTGTTGCTCGTTGTTGCTCGTTGTTGCTCATTGTTGCCCATTGTTGCTCGTTGTTGCTCATTGTTGATCGTTGTTGCTCGTTGTTGCTCATTGTTGCCCATTGTTGCTCGCTGTTGCTCATTGTTGGTCGATGTTGCTCGTTGTTGCTCATTGTTTCTCATTGTTTCTCATTTTTGCTCGTTGTTGCTCATTGTTGGTCATTGTTGCTCATTGTTACTCGCTGTTGTACTTTATTATTGCTCGTTGTTGCTCATTGTTGCTCGTTGTTGCTCATTGTTGCTCGTTGTTGCTCATTGTTGCTCATTGTTGCCCATTGTTGCTCGTTGTTGCTCATTGTTGCTCGTTGTTGCTCATTGTTGCTCGTTGTTGCTCGTTGTTGCTCGTTGTTGCTCATTGTTGCTTGTTGTTGTTCATTGTTGCTCGTTGTTGCTCATTGTTGCCCATTGTTGCTCGTTGTTGCTCGTTGTTGCTCATTGTTGGTCATTGTTGCTCATTGTTACTCGCTGTTGTACTTTATTATTGCTCGTTGTTGCTCATTGTTGCTTGTTGTTGCTCATTGTTGCTCGTTGTTGCTCGTTGTTGCTCATTGTTGCTCATTGTTGCCCATTGTTGCTCGTTGTTGCTCATTGTTGCTCGTTGTTGCTCATTGTTGCTCGTTGTTGCTCGTTGTTGCTCATTGTTGATCGTTGTTGCTCGTTGTTGCTCATTGTTGCTCATTGTTGCTCATTGTTTCTCATTGTTGCTCGTTGTTGCTCATTGTTGCTTGTTGTTGTTCATTGTTGCTCGTTGTTGCTCATTATTGCCCATTGTTGCTCGTTGTTGCTCGTTGTTGCTCATTGTTGCCCATTATTGCTCGCTGTTGCTCATTGTTGGTCGTTGTTGCTCGTTGTTGCTCATTGTTGCTCATTGTTTCTCATTTTTGCTCGTTGTTGCTCATTGTAGGTCATTGTTGCTCATTGTTACTCGCTGTTGTACTTTATTATTGCTCGTTGTTGCTCATTGTTGCTCGTTGTTGCTCATTGTTGCTCGTTGTTGCTCGTTGTTGCCCATTGTTGCTCATTGTTGCCCATTGTTGCTCGTTGTTGCTCATTGTTGCTCGTTGTTGCTCATTGTTGCTCGTTGTTGCTCGTTGTTGCTCGTTGTTGCTCGTTGTTGCTCGTTGTTGCTCGTTGTTGCTCATTGTTGCTCGTTGTTGCTCGTTGTTGCTCATTGTTGCTCGTTGTTGCTCGTTGTTGCTCATTGTTGCCCATTGTTGCTCGTTGTTGCTCATTGTTGCTCATTGTTGCCCATTGTTGCTCGTTGTTGCTCATTGTTGCTTGTTGTTGTTCATTGTTGCTCGTTGTTGCTCATTGTTGCCCATTGTTGCTCGTTGTTGCTTATTGTTGCCCATTGTTGCTCGCTTTTAATCATTTTTGGTCGTTGTTGCTCGTTGTTGCTCATTGTTGCTCATTGTTGCTCATTGTTTCTCATTGTTGCTCGTTGTTGCTCATTGTTGCTTGTTGTTGTTCATTGTTGCTCGTTGTTGCTCATTGTTGCCCATTGTTGCTCGTTGTTGCTCGTTGTTGCTCATTGTTGCCCATTGTTGCTCGCTGTTGCTCATTGTTGGTCGTTGTTGCTCGTTGTTGCTCATTGTTGCTCATTGTTTCTCATTTTTGCTCGTTGTTGCTCATTGTTGGTCATTGTTGCTCATTGTTACTCGCTGTTGTACTTTATTATTGCTCGTTGTTGCTCATTGTTGCTCGTTGTTGCTCATTGTTGCTCGTTGTTGCTCATTGTTGCTCATTGTTACCCATTGTTGCACGTTGTTGCTCATTGTTGCTCGTTGTTGCTCATTGTTGCTCGTTGTTGCCCATTGTTGCTCGCTGTTGCTCATTGTTGGGCGTTGTTGCTCGTTGTTGCTCATTGTTGCTCATTGTTTCTCATTGTTGCTCGTTGTTGCTCATTGTTGCTTGTTGTTGTTCATTGTTGCTCGTTGTTGCTCATTGTGGCCCATTGTTGCTCGTTGTTGCTCGTTGTTGCTCATTGTTGCCCATTGTTGCTCGCTGTTGCTCATTGTTTGTCGTTGTTGCTCGTTGTTGCTCATTGTTGCTCATTGTTTCTCATTTTTGCTCGTTGTTGCTCATTGTTGGTCATTGTTGCTCATTGTTACTCGCTGTTGTACTTTATTATTGCTCGTTGTGGCCATTGTTGCTCGTTGTTGCTCATTGTTGCTCATTGTTGTTCGTTGTTGCTCATTGTTGCTCGTTGTTGCTCGTTGTTGCTCATTGTTGCCCATTGTTGCTCGTTGCTGCTCATTGTTGCTCGTTGTTGCTCATTGTTACTCGTTGTTGCTCATTGTTGCACGTTGTTGCTCATTGTTGCTCATTGTTGCTCGTTGTTGCTCATTGTTGCTCATTGTTGCTCGTTGTTGCTCGTTGTTGCTCGTTGTTGCTCATTGTTGCCCATTGTTGCTCGTTGCTGCTCATTGTTGCTCGTTGTTGCTCATTGTTGCTCGTTGTTGCTCGTTGTTGCTCGTTGTGCATTTTAGCACCTACCCATTTGTGGGCGATGACTGACTAATTCAAGAGCTTGAGTTTTAGATACTTTTGATTTGATTATTACAATGATAAATTCAAAGTGCAATATTTTGGCAATATATTATACTTTCGACCAATATACAATACCTGCGGTACTCAATGGAACAATAATAATACAATAATTAATAAGTTGTAAAACATTATTACATTAATTCTCATCTGTAAGTAAACACCATAGAATAATATTGATAATGATTCCCTATCTATTTAAAACCAAGACAATAGATTAGCGACTTTCAAAGTCGCGTTACGGCTACTCTGAAAATTAGCCGTAACGCGACTTTCAGTAACGCGACAGTAGCCTTACCGCCACGGCGCAGTGGCGGTACGGCTAATGTCGCGTTACGGCTAATTTTCATAGTAGCCCTAACGCGACTTTGAAAGTCGCGGTGCGGCTACTCAAAAAGTCGCGTTACGGCTAATTGTCGCGTTACGGCTAATCTATTGTCATCAATCATGTTTTACATAGGGAATCATTATTACTATTATTCTATGGTGTTTACGTATAGATGAGGTCCGAAAAATGTAATGTAATAATGTTTTACAGCATGGGAGTATCCGGGGGGGGGGGGGGATTTTAACTAAAATAACTTAATTTATTAATTATTGCATTATTATTGTTGTATTGAGTGCCACAGTACACTACACAGTACCATAGGTATATTGGTCGAAAGTATATCACTTTGAATTTATCATTATAATAATGAAATCAAAAGTATCTTATACTAAAGGTCTTGAAATGAGGCATTTGGTTCGGTGGTGGGTTGGGAACAAATGGTTCAGCCGCGAAGGGGTGGTTCACTACACCAACATGCCAGTCGGGATCACCACCCCCTCCCAATGTAGTTGGACCTTCAACTGGGTGATCGGCGGCCGGAAGGACGGCCATTGCCTGCTTGTCAATCCCCAAACAGAACGCCGTAATGGTCTAGGTGGAGAGCCAGGAGTTGGTTAACAACATCGATAAGAAGTAGTGGAATATGTTCCAAAAAACCATTCTTGCTTCTTTGGCTGTTATTATTGGCTTTAATCGGTACCTGTGCTTGAGGCTGTGACTAAGAATACAATATAATACAATATTACATTGAATGTGAGGTTGTCGAAGAACATACAGTATGAAAGATTGTAAAATCCCCCCCCCCCCCCGGATACTCCCATTCTGTAAAACATTATTACATTACATTTTTCGGACCTCATCTATACGTAAACACCATAGAATACTATTGATAATGATTCCCTATGTAAAACCAAGACAATAGATTAGCCGTAACGCGACAATTAGCCGTAACGCGACTTTTTGAGTAGCCGTAGTAGCGTAAAGGTCGCATCCTATTGGAACAAAGTTCGTAACCTAGGGTTCATTAGAACAAAGTTCGCATCCTACTGGAACAAAGTTCGCAAATATTGAACAAAGTTCGCATCACATTAGAACAAAGTTTGTAACTATTGGAACAAAGTTCGTAACTATTGGAACAAAGTTCGCAACTATTGGAACAAAGTTTGTAACTATTGGAACAAAGTTCGCAACTATTGGAACAAAGTTTGTAACTATTGGAACAAAGTTCGCAACTATTGGAACAAAGTTCGCAACCCATTGGAACAAAGTTCACAACCCGTTGGAACAAAGTTCGCAAAAGTAGGTTTTGGAACAACGTACCGTACACGCTTAGCTTACCAGAAGTAAAGGAAATTCCAGGTAGGGTAGCACAACACATTGATCACCAGCGAGACGTCATGTTAGATTTTAACCATTTAATGACAGTGATGGTCTCTTATTACATTTACTGTACAAACCAGAGTAAATATTGACTAAACCCATGTCAGTAAACATTAATTCTGGCAGTTGAAGTATAGAAACTTAACAAAATTACTTCTAATCTGCGGAAAATATTTTTATTATGTTGAGGATTAACTAATTCTGGGTGTGTGCAGCAGCATCCGCAAAGGGTTTGCCTTCAACCGACTATATTGTCGGTTTCTGGAAATTAGTCCGCTTGAGTATCTCAGTATAGGTGTGGATTTTGCCGAGAAACATTTAAACATGAATTCATTCAGTGATTATGTATTGGCAGTCCTTGCTGGGCTCTTAATGCTGAGGGCACTACATCCATGGATGAAAATAAGTTTAGTCGCGTTTTGGCAACTGACGCGATTCGGAAACACATAAGGAAGCGATTCGGTTTAAAAGTAAATGTATACTTTATGCATTAATTGATTATAACTCTTAACATAATTTCAATACTTCACGACCGCTGGGTAAAATTAAACCCTTAAACTTCCTGAAACGGTATAGAAAGAGACACCTTTTTAAGATTAAAATAATACAGGTTTCACTTGTTATGTAAAACCCAAATACATTTTTAAAAAAAAATAATTATTATTAACTTATTATTTTACACCCTACGATATATTTTTTCACATAATCGATTTAAGCATCTGAGTTAAGTATACTTTACCATAAAGGTTATTTATGTGAACTTTTATTCTAAAGTAAGTAACATATAGAAGTAACCAATCCCTGAATAATAGTAAAAGCAGTCGTCTCATTGGTCGTTGAGGCATACAAAGTAAACAAACAGTCGGCCGGCCGAAACCAGAGATGACAAGAAGGTTCCTCTGTCAAAAGCTGCTACACAAAGGTATGGCTGGGCGCTACTCCTATCTGCTACGTGCTACACAAAGGTAGGGCTGGGCGCTACTCTTATCTGCTACCCGCTACTCGAGGGTAGGGCTGGGCGCTACTCCTATCTGCTACCCGCTACTCGAGGGTAGGGCTGGGCGCTACTGCTACCCGCTACACAAAGGTAGGGCTGGACGCTACTCTTATCTGCTACCCGCTATACAAAGGTAGGGCTGGACGCTACTCTTATCTGCTACCCGCTACTCGAGGGTAGGGCTGGGCGCTACTCCTATCTGTTACCCGCTACACAAAGGTAGGGCTGGACGCTACTCTTATCTGCTACCCGCTATTCGAGGGTAAGGCTGGGTGCTACTCCTATCTGCTAACCGCTACACAAAGGTAGGGCTGGGCGCTACTCCTATCTGCTACCCGCTACCCGAGGGTAGGGCTGGGCGCTACTCCTATCTGCTACCCGCTCTCGAGGGTAGGGCTGGGCGCTACTCCTATCTGTTACCTGCTACACAAAGGTAGGGCTGTGCGCTACTCCTATCTGTTACCCGCTACACAAAGGTAGGGCTGGGCGCTACTCCTATCTGCTACCCGCTACACAAAGGTAGGGTTGGACGCTACTCTTATCTGCTACCCGCTACTCGAGGGTCGGGCTGGGCGCTACTCCTATCTGCTACCCGCTACACAAAGGTAGGGCTGTGCGCTACTCCTATCTGTTACCCGCTACACAAAGCTAGGACTGGGCGCTACTCCTATCTGTTACCCGCTACACAAAGCTAGGGCTGGGCGCTACTCCTATCTGTTACCCGCTACACAAAGGTAGGGCTGTGCGCTACTCCTATCTGTTACCCGCTACACAAAGGTAGGGCTGGGCGCTACTCCTATCTGCTACCCGCTACACAACGGTAGGGTTGGATGCTACTCTTATCTGCTACCCGCTACTCGAGGGTCGGGCTGGGCGCTACTCCTATCTGCTACCCTCTACACAAAGGTAGGGTTGGACGCTACTCTTATCTGCTACCCGCTACTCGAGGGTCGGGCTGGGCGCTACTCCTATCTGCTACCCGCTACACAAAGGTAGGGCTGCGCGCTACTCCTATCTGTTACCCGCTACACAAAGCTAGGACTGGGCGCTACTCCTATCTGTTACCCGCTACACAAAGCTAGGGCTGGGCGCTACTCCTATCTGTTACCCGCTACACAAAGGTAGGGCTGTGCGCTACTCCTATCTGCTACCCGCTACACAAAGGTAGGGTTGGACGCTACTCTTATCTGCTACCCGCTACTCGAGGGTCGGGCTGGGCGCTACTCCTATCTGCTACCCGCTACACAAAGGTAGGGCTGGGCGCTACTCCTATCTGCTACCCGCTACACAAAGGTAGGGTTGGACGCTACTCTTATCTGCTACCCGCTACTGTTTTTTGGCAAGCACTCTAAAATTATTTTGACAGGTTGTTAAAAGTCGGTAGAGGTTTTTTTGAACCAAATTTCATGAAATCCATTGAGATATCACAAAATATGGATAGGGGATAACCAATGGGAAAAGAAAAGGAGATACCAGTACTGAAAATAGCGGGAACATTTGAAATATATTGTTCTTAAACTTTAGATGCGTTTATCTCGGAATTGTATTTTTCACATTTTTTTTCAATGAACGCACGCTCGCTGAAAGCACAGAGCAAACAGGGTGACATGGTCGCTCTGGCAATGGAATATAACATCGACATCATCTGCATCCAAGAACATCGGATTTGTCATGAAGACACTGCCATGAAGTACAATGACATTGGAAATGGATGGACGTTAGTAACAAGCTCAGCAGTAAGAAACTCGGCCAATGCATCAATTGGTGGAGTAGGAATTCTGCTAAGCCCATTTGCACTTAAGACCCTAAACAACATCGAATCTATAAATTCCAGGGTTATGATCGCAACATTTGATGGGAATCCCAAGACAACAGTTATATGTTGCTACAGTCCAACCAATGCATCAGAGCCAGAACAAGCAGTCAAGTTTTATGAAGAACTGACTGGACTTATTAAGGACATCCCGAAACACAATGTTAAAGTCATTGCTGGTGACCTGAATGCGCAAATTGGCCCAGAAGACATCAAGGGTTACACCTATAACACCAGTTCTAACAGAAATGGGTACTTACTCTTAGACCTAATGGAAGAATGTGAATTGATACCAACAAACAACACATTCGAAAAGAGTAAGGGGAAGCTATGGACCTTTCAATACCCTAATGGAACCAAAGCACAACTGGATTACATCCTTATAAACAAAAAGTGGAGAAATAGCATGATCAACTGCGAGGCATACAGCTCGTTCAACCTAATTGGTTCGGACCGCAGAATTGTGACTGCAGAGATCAGACTCAGTTTAAGAGCCAGCAAACCCAGGACAAGCAAGCAAATCAACTATGACTGGGAGAAACTCAGAACTGACAATGCTGTAAAGGATGCTTATACAGTAGAAGTTCAAAACCGCTTTGAAGCACTTCAGTCAATGGATGAAGACCAATCCACCGATTCAATATACCAGAATATAATAACAGCCCACAAGGAATCAGCTAAGAGGCATATCCCCCAGAAACCTAAACGAAAACAGTATGTGCCATGGCAAAACTCTGAGGTTACTTGTAAGAGAGAAGATCTTAAGATAGCCTACAAAGTAAAAACCGAACAACCAACAACCAAAAACATTAACAAGGTTGAGAAAGCTAAGGACGATCTTAAATTGGCCTACAACATCAGCCAGGAAAAGTACATACAGGATAAAACTGAAGCAATTACAACTGCTCACATACAGCAACAATCAAGACTTACCTGGCAAACTGTAAATGAGGTATCTGGTCGGAAAAGTTCTGCAAAGGGGCGCCTCAAAGCCGATAGTCCTGAAGAACGTGTTGGGAAGTGGAAAAATCACTTCAGCAACTTGCTTGGGCAGCCACCAAACATCGAGGTCAGCCCTACAAGGAAAATATATGACAAGACACTACCTATAGAAACAGGGGACTTCACACCTGCCGAACTCCAAAGAAGCATTAAAAGCATGTCCAATAATAAAGCGAGTGGATTAGATGAAATCCCAGCGGAGGTATGGAAAACCGGAGTGCTAAATAGACCATTATTGAATGTTTGCAACCGGATGTTAAAAGGGGAAAAGCCACCACCAATTTGGACTAAAGGTCAACTAAAGCCTCTCCCCAAGAAAGGAGACCTCGGCATACCAACAAACTATCGTGGGATCTGTCTGTGTAAAAGCTTTTGCGGAATTGCCCGGTTATTTTCCCCGTAAAGTACTCTGTAGTTGGTTTAGCAGGCATAAAAGGCCGTGTCATTGCTGTACCGGTGTTTTTAGGGGACATAAAAGCTATTTCTTCTGTATGTGTACTTTAGAGGACATAATTAGCAATTCTATGACGCAACGCCCTAGATCCTCTTGAAACAGTGTCATTACTATGACGACAGCTAACGGCTGAGCTTTACATGTGTAGCTTGCCCGGAGCCTTGCCTTGGTTCTTTGTTCTGCTCAGCTCAAAATGACGACATCTATCAGCTGTGTCCACGTGGAGCTCTTTGCCATTCGACCAATCAGAGATTCCCTCTTTGTGTAAAAGCTGTACAGCAGAATTACAGGGTTCAGTACTGACGTTTCCCCCACGCCTAGAACACCGGCCGGGGAATGTTTTCTGACATTAGAGCGTCTTTAATTATAAGATCATCAAACGGTTATCACGGTTTTGCACCTTGGCATCTGTAAAAGCTCACCCTGACGTAAACTGCTTTTCGCCGCATTATTTACTGCTATTTACTGTGTTGTTAATTGTATCGTTCGTTTACATATTATTATTGGGAAGAATATTGATAACGATCTGAAAACCCAATCTTCTTGATACACTAAGGTTAGAGAGACCGGTTACATATAACAATTTGCGACATACATTATTGTGGTTTGTAGTGAGTTCAATGCTACTTAATAGGCCCTACAAATGTTGGTTGCTGTTCTCTTTATATATGATTAAAATCAGTGAATATCGGCAATTCATGTATGCAATTGTGTGCAATAGTCTGTGTGTGCTTGACCGAGTAACAAAGCATTTCCTAAAGAATGCACTTTGGTGATCTATAAGACATACCGTTGTGCATAGTGTAAGTCATAGCTCTGTTTAAATAGATAGAGCGCCACGTCCTAAAGGAACTGCTAATATTTCCCGAAAGTGAATAATATTTATCAGAGATTATATATTAACGATCAATCGAATAGTACGGTAGGCCTGCACCGCAATCAAATTAAAGCATCCAAACCCAGTCTCCAGGGTATATCCAGCGGGTGAATGGTCGCGCACAGACTGGCTTTGGCTAATGTTAGAATTATTATAGGTGTTCAATACTTGTCATAGGCTGGAGTAGATTTATAACCTAGAAGACATATAGATTTGGCGGGTTAAACTGCCAAAGGTCTTAAAAGCGCGAACAATAACCGTTTGTAAAATTCTTGATTGCAGTGTAGGCAATAAATACAGTTTAATATTGTTCTGGTAAGAACAATAACAGTTTATAGGATCTTGATTGCGGCGTAAGCGATCAAGACTAAAGTACCGGTCGACCGGTAACCAGTAGGCCTGACTGCCTGATCATCCGGACCGGTACTTACAACAGTACAGGTACAGCAGTATTATTCGATTTTGATAATTATATACCGGTAGGTCTTGATATTAAATCGGGGACTGCAGCCCTGGTTTTTTATTGGGATTTTTACTTATTTCTGTCAGTTTTATTTACTAGTAGGCTAATATTGAGCAGAAGGCGTGTAACCCTGCTCAGATTGTACAGATAATTTGTAGGCCGAACTGTTGTTCTGACTGTTATTAGGTCTGAAGAGATTGCTGCGTGTGTAGAGTTTGTCTGATAAAGTGCCAGTTAGTAAGTTGGGGCATCTTGAGTTGTAAGGTCAACCCCCTCCTAAAGAATAAGTCGTACTACCGTGTTAGAACGCATACTAACTAACCATTTCGGAATCTGCATATACTGTAGTTTATTTAGGCTTGATAGTAGTCTGCCAGCGTTTTAGCCTGTGTTTGTTTGTGTGGTCTGTTCAGGTACCGTAATAGTTATTACTCAGATATTTTGTAGGCTGGATTGTTATCTAGCTGTTATTAGATCTGAAGAGATTACTGCGTGTGTAGAGTCTGTCCGATAAAGTGCCAGTTATTAAGTTGGGGCATCTTGAGTTGTAAGGTCAACCCCCTCCTAAAGAATAAGTCGTACTACCGTGTTAGAACGCATACTAACTAACCATTTTGGAATCTGCACATACTGTAGTTTATTTAGGCTTGATGGTAGTCTGCCAGCGTTTGGTTTGTATTTTGTTTGAGTATTCTGTACGGGTAGCGTAATATTTATTATTCAGAGTTTATGCGATTATTCGCAACATTCATATCCCTAAGTTTATTCCTACAGTAATTGTGCTTGTTATATATACCGTTATAGTTAAATTAACCCCGGTACTACACGGGCTGCTTGGCGTAGGTAAAGACTGGTGATTTTGTGCACCGGTCACTCCAGCAGATGCCGTGGTTCTTTTAGCTGTTCAAGTATTTTTAACTACTGATTATTTGTTGTACCAGTACTTGTACCTAATTTAGGGTTTAGTGTACAGTGCTTTCCGAAGTTAATTAGTGTGTAGGCAGTATATTTGTGTTGTAAAGTGGTTAATAGGCACGTTGGTTCTGGTAGACCGCGGTAATTAACTTCTAGGTAGGGACACTCCGTGATAAATAACGTAATACCTATAGCGATACGGCTATAGGTCGTCAGACGGTGGTATTTTCCTATCTGGACAACGCAGTGTATTTACTACTACTTATTATTTTCAAATACCGTAGTATCCTGTCCGTTTGTAATAACCAGATTTCTAACCCTTTGTTAGGCTGGTTTGTAGACTTCTTGTAAAATTACCCTAAAAATTCGTATTTGTGTTTTTTGTAATTTTTTGTGTTTATTTAGAGATTGTAATCTCACCCCGAATTGTACGTAATTGTAGTAATAAGTAACTTAGGAAGTAGAATTATTTGTTTTAGTGTCCAATAAGTAGTACTTCACTGAGAGCGCACAGCCTTTGTGTAGTGACTACTTCCCAGAAATAATAACATCTATTTCAATATTGTAACAAAACCCCTCATACGGGTACATATAAATCCACTAAATCTATTAATAAAATAGTAGGCCTGTTATACAACACTTAGGTCTTAATATCAGTTGGACTGCTGCTCAAATAACGGTAATAAAGTAAGTAAAGTAACCAAGTAACCCCTAACATTCAGAAATTCAATTATTTTTAAAATAATTGACATACCGGTATTTACAATAGGCTTATTATATTTATTCTATAAATTTAGGCTGAAATCATACCGGTATTCTGTAATTAATTCTAGTCTGTAGCAGCAGCAGCAAAGGCAGTGGCAGAAGCAGAACGGAGAGCGTCTGAGGAGACTACCCAACTGGAGTTGGAAAATCTGCAAGAGACGCAAGACTGCATAAATAAACAGTTAACTGCTAGTCAAATGCAGATGATGAGTCGATCTACTCCCAAACGCCAAGAATACACATCATCGGAAGAAGGCGAGACCACCGATCCTGAAGGCGGAGGAAATAGATCTCGTCTAAGCAGGCGTAGAAAAACATCTCATCGTCACAAATTGCCTGATTTGCCCCCAGCGGTTAGAAGACAACTAGCTAGCACAGACTTAGGTAATACAGAACCCACAGACCAAATTATTAAGGTCAAAAGACTCCCTACGATAGTTGATGAGCCTGAAATAATTAGGCCTGTCGTTCCCAAAGCCACTCCTGTGCTAGAGACCCCTGTACTTCCAGAGCTTAACTCTAAATCCCCTTTACACAGTACTACACTGCCTGTACCCAGTAGAACAGTCCAGGAGAATATCCCTGTCCTGGACGCTGAGAGAGAAATCAAAGATTTGTCTCCCGTCGTCCCGCGTCTGCCCGCTACAATGTTGGCGACTCCCGCTTCGGCGGTCGAGTGGGTAGAGGAGGGACGGCGGGGGATGAATCTCCTGCTCGGACAGATGCAGGAGACTGTCCACCAACTCAAGGGAACATTAAGGGAAAGTAGGGTAGAATTGCAAGAAGTGCAGCAAAGCATCGCGCTAGAACGCGACAAATTAGTCAATATACAAAAGGGTATACCAATACCCCCTGTAACATTGTGTCAACCTGTTAGGTCTGAAGTATTACATGCGCAAGGTGTGGAGCCTACACGCATCTATACTGCTAGTGAAGTAGAAACTCCTATAGCAAACCCTATTAAGGGTGATTATAAACCTGTTGTTGATGATATTCCCTATAGACCTGATAATAATCCGGGAAATTTATATACCGATAATTCGATATTAAATAACACGATGGCCCAAGAAAGCTTTACGCGTCAGATGGCTAGAACAGAAGCCCGCCAAGCGGTCAAAGTGGGAGAAATCGTCAAATTCAATGGAGATGAGATGAAATGGTTACCTTTTAATGAATATTACAAAGATAGCATACAGAACTCTGTACTATCTAACGGAGAGAAACTTAGATTCCTCATCAAGTGCTTGGAAGGACCTCCCAAGTTAATGGCATTAAAGTTTATTGGACATCCAGATGGATTAAGACAAGTTTGGGATACATTAAACATCAGGTATGGTAACAAGGATAACATAGCTAATTATTTGTATGCAAAATTAGTAGCCCCCCGAAAGTTCCTTAGTAGCGGGATTATAAAGTTTTCCGATGAGATTCAGGAGATCTGTAGACAATTGGATTGGTTAGGTAAGTCTCAGGAATATCAGAGTTCCATGGTTATTGGAGCCGTAGTCTCCACTTTACCAAAGGGTGGAGTATGTACACGCTGGGACAAGAAAGTGTTGTATATGAATGAGCAGCAACGACGAGGCCCTACCATGGCTGATCTCATGTCCTTCTTAGATAGTGAAGTAAAATTACAACTCATAAAGCAGTCCAGAGAGAAAACATCGGAAAATAAGGTAAGTGAGAAACCCGTTTCTAGGAGAAGGGTAACACCAGTGTGTTATACTGACGACGGTGAAAGCCAAGTCTCTCAGGAAGAGGACAGCGGGAAAGACACAGCAAAATCTTACTATGACAACAAGACCTATAAAGACGTAAGTAAATATAAGTCTCGAACCAGTGACAGGAGAGAACAGGTAACAACAACTCCTCCTACGTCTCCTAAGAGAATTCACGGAAGAAAGCCCGAAGAAAGAACGAGAGTGCATAACGTTACCCAAGGTAAAGTGAGTAACATCAAACCAAAATGTGCGCTGTGCGACGGGCCCCACCGTTTGAGTGTGTGTGCTGAATTCCTAAAGAAATCCCTGGTAGACAGACGTGAAGTCATGTGGGATAAGCGGTTATGCTATAATTGCCTCAGACAAGGACACCAACGGCGAACCTGTTACTCCGACGTAAAGTGTGCAAAGTGCGGTGCGAAACATCACATCTTGTTACACAGTGAATTCGAACGAAACAACCCGAGTCAGGTAAGTGAGCCCGAACTACATGTCCAATTCAGTGATGTAAATGACACTGATCAAGAATCTGAGATGGAAGGATTCTATACGGACGAATTCTCCGACGCCAACAAATCCTGTTACCTAATAAATACCGCAGTGTATCGAGCACTTACTTACGAAAAGGACACCGACAATGAGTTCCCCCCAACTACCTTTGACAGACAACCATCTTGGAAAGATCCAACTTCCAACGTAGGAATCAGAGAATTTCCTGTAGTGCAGGTAAGAGTTCACGGTCCTAACAAAAGTTACATAGTGAACGCCCTCCTTGACTCCGGCAGCACAGGAACATTCATCGATCAAGAACTAGCCGAAGATATCTTTGCTGGACAACCCAAATTCCAAACTAAGTTGAATATGTCTGGAATTATGCAGGTTTGGAAATCTACCATAACGGCAGATTACTATGTAGGTGCGTTGTCCACCCCCCAGGATAAATTAGGAGCACAAAGTATAAAGTCAGTAAAAATGGTGGCTATAAAGAACTTCGCTACTACCCAAGTAGAACCTTATAACTTGGACGAGGACGAGAGCATCCAGCAGCTTAAGATACCTCGATTCCACACAGATTATCCTGGAGTGCAAATACTCATTGGCCAAAACGCGCATGAGGCGCTAGAGACATTGGAGAAACGGCCTGCTCAACCACAGCCACTACAAACCTATGCGGTAAGAACTAGAGTAGGTTGGTACTTCACTGGCCCTTCCCGTAGAACTCTCAAAGAGAGATTACCTCAAGAACAGGTATACCAAGTAAAGGAATGGGAAGTGGAGAGCAGTGAGGTGGACGACCCAACTGAGGGAACACCATACTCCTCAGATAATGACGATATTAACTCCACTATAGATCAATGGAGACATTGCCTTGGGACGATTAATCCAGCCGACATCGCTTCCAGAGGAGCAACTCCTCAAGAACTGATAGATACTCCAGGCTGGTTAGGTGGATCCGACTTCTTAAGTAAAGAAGAAGAAGAATGGCCTCCTCATCTTACCACGGCGGAGATTAGACAGGCCAAGGGAGCGGAGAAAGTAACACAACAACTCAATCGCCCAGCTGGTCGTTTATGTTTACTGGAAAGAGACCGAAAACTGTCCGGAAACTATGGAAGGCAAGATACTCTTCCTACGACCACTTCCCTAATCCGACAAATATCTAGGGACTCCATAACGTAATAACATATGGAGTGGGCGTGTGACTATATCATTTTATATTTGTTTTTATTTTTATATTTATGTATGTATTATTATGTAATTTTATTATAATCGTTTTCTTTAATTTTATTTAGTAGAATGTTATTTTAGTGATTATTTAGTAGATTAGTGCAATATATTAGTGTTTATTACGTACGTAATTACTTATAATATATATTTAGTGCGACGGCGAGAAATAATTATTTTTCTCTTTCCTTACTGTCCGTATCATATTATAAATACGTGACTACAGTAAGATGAAATGTCCGTACTTATTAAAGTACAATAAAGCCACTACTATATTCAAGTATTATTGGTAGGCAGAGTATTAGGAATGCAAAGTTCAGATCCTCGTGTCTCGGCTAAACCAAGCTCTGGGTAGACCTTGGAGACGACTTGCCTCTTCACACTGACATTGCTTCGTGCGATATTGCTCTCATACCATATATAATAATACATATAGTAGCGTGATGTCCCTCTAACAGTAGCGTGAAACACAAATAAATCTGTTAAACCTTTTGACCATCTGTAATTCTAGTCGATTAAGATATCGCGGCACCCACCGATATACTTGAAAGACAAATTCTAGAATCAGTGGTTAACGTCCCCAGACAAGTTCTGGAATAAATTGGTGCCCATCTCAAATATTAATTATTTAATATTTATAAATCTATAAATCAAAATCTGTAAAATTCAGATCCTTTAACAATTCTAGTCGATTAAGATATCGTAGCACTTACCGATACTCTTAAAAGACAATTTTCATAGAATTAAGGATCCTATGTCCCCAGACCTGCTCTGGAATCAAATTGTGTCAATTGCACTATCAAATAATAAAATTTCAGGGAATAAATTTGAATTCATATTTTAATGAATTTAATAAATTGTCATTCTGTGCAATTTATAACATTCCCAAAATCCCATTAATTAATAGATCACGGGAGCGGAGATTCGTCCTATTAAGTGTGTTAGAGTGTGAGAATCTCCCATGTATGAGTCAATAGCCGATAAAATTTATAAAATCATATATAAACGAGATATTGGACCATTAAAGAATTACTATTAAATAGCATCCCAGATCTGTATGCATTGGAATTACCCTAATTCTACCGCTAGCTTTAAATAATGTCACCATAGTAACACCCACGCTAGAATTAGAAACAAGTTAAAAAGAACAATAGAAAGCTTGCCCCATTGCATAGTAAGAAATAAATAGCGCACTGCTAGTATCCAAGGATACATAATAATAACGTGGCATTCTGGAAGGCACTGACTAACGGACAAATGGCCCGAGTGTGTGTAATTTGTGACAGTTGTGTGTGTGGAATTTGTGAGTTTATAGGCGAATGTTACTACTAAGGTGTGTTTACAGTAGCGAGTCGCAATTGTGAAAGTAACCCTAACTCTCCAGTAAGAACCTGAAGTGTATCTAAGCCTTTGGGACGGACAGTGGAGTGACTCGTGCTAGTGTAATTGTCGTTGTGTAGCTACACGTTGGCGGAAAACACAGCGACGACGATACATTTGCGCTGAGGATTGTACACTGTCCGGGGTTGATTGGGGTAGGCAGCGACGCTCGCTAGCCTAATTATAAGCTCATTATAATATTTATAAACTCATATATAGCAGATATAACGGAGTTAATAGAAGATGGTCTTGGTATCGGGGAGCGATATACTCTACCTTTACAAGTGTTTGTTGATAGTTTGATACGCGGCGACGCTAGTCCAACTACTACGGAGGACGATGGTCGTTATATCGAACCGACGATTTCCTCGAAGCAACTTACGCGTGAATTGGACTATGGAAAATTCACCGCTCGCTACACGCATCGCAATAGTACGTATATGGACTTCTTAACCATTGGCCATTCTATCGATTCACACGATACGGACTATGTCGAACATATATCCTACCCAGCGGAGTCGGAACGATAAACTGAAATTCGAATGCGAAAATTCTATTCGAAATCGACTCGAAAGAAAAGACATTAGAGAGACAAATGGACGCGGTAACTCTAACGTATATTTGGAGTTCTTGATAGAAGCATTGTAACAACAAATAAATATCATCCGCGTTTCCCCTACCAGACGTGCGTCTTTGGTATTATTACGATAAATGCCCTAGACCCAACTAATAAACGGAAAGACATAAATATCCACGGAAACCGAAACTTGTTCGACATATCACCTACGCTCGCTCGACTCAGATGATCCTTGAGTAAACCTACGATCATAGTTCCCGGAATACTCGGTCAGACCACCTCGTTCCTTGATTAGACCTCAGACTTTCGATTCTGATGGTATCCCGGATCCTCACGAGCTGTATTCACTGTTCAAAGATCTAGTGCTACCCTAACAATTAATCGGTAACACTCTGGCAGCGAGCTCTAGCTAGCCGCCCATCTTACCTAGCCGTATTGGGACGAGGACACCTAATATCACCATTCAACCGTATGGTCGTCCCAGTTTAACGCGATACAACCCTTCATCAATGTGAAGGAGAACGTTGTACGAAACGAGTTAAACGCTATTCTACAAATATCAGAAAGGAAACCTGCATTTGTTCAGATAAACGTAAGTTATAACAGCAAGTCCAAGCGGTAAACGAATTGGCTTTATCTCAGTTCGATTGGGAAATCTTGAATCTCTAAGAAGATATCGAGCTTAGACAACCCTATTCTCTGCGAGAGTTTTGGATGAGCGTGTCCAACGACAAGCGGAGGAAAATCAGCTCGAGGAGAAGCAGATCGAAATGGACGAGACACTGACCGTAACCCTAAACCTTCTGATGCAATTGTATTGCACCCTTCACCCAGGAGTTATAGCCCTCCTAGTAAAGTGGCTCGCTCCAAAGAGAAAAGGACTCTTGCTAGTCTCAAGAAACTGCGTAAACGCCGTCCGCGCAAGAAAAACTAACTGTTTAGAGTATCTTTATATTTTAGAAACTGTGATTTTTATATTTTATAGACTAAAATCCCATTTTCTGGGAGCGGTGTAAAAGCTTTTGCGGAATTGCCCGGTTATTTTCCCCGTAAAGTACTCTGTAGTTGGTTTAGCAGGCATAAAAGGCCGTGTCATTGCTGTACCGGTGTTTTTAGGGGACATAAAAGCTATTTCTTCTGTATGTGTACTTTAGAGGACATAATTAGCAATTCTATGACGCAACGCCCTAGATCCTCTTGAAACAGTGTCGTTACTATGACGACAGCTAACGGCTGAGCTTTACATGTGTAGCTTGCCCGGAGCCTTGCCTTGGTTCTTTGTTCTGCTCAGCTCAAAATGACGACATCTATCAGCTGTGTCCACGTGGAGCTCTTTGCCATTCGACCAATCAGAGATTCCCTCTTTGTGTAAAAGCTGTACAGCAGAATTACAGGGTTCAGTACTGACGTTTCCCCCACGCCTAGAACACCGGCCGGGGAATGTTTTCTGACATTAGAGCATCTTTAATTATAAGATCATCAAACGGTTATCACGGTTTTGCACCTCGGCATCTGTAAAAGCTCACCCTGACGTAAACTGCTTTTCGCCGCATTATTTACTGCTATTTACTGTGTTGTTAATTGTATCGTTCGTTTACATATTATTATTGGGAAGAATATTGATAACGATCTGAAAACCCAATCTTCTTGATACACTAAGGTTAGAGAGACCGGTTACATATAACAATTTGCGACATACATTATTGTGGTTTGTAGTGAGTTCAATGCTACTTAATAGGCCCTACAAATGTTGGTTGCTGTTCTCTTTATATATGATTAAAATCAGTGAATATCGGCAATTCATGTATGCAATTGTGTGCAATAGTCTGTGTGTGCTTGACCGAGTAACAAATGCACTTTGGTGATCTATAAGACATACCGTTGTGCATAGTGTAAGTCATAGCTCTGTTTAAATAGATAGAGCGCCACGTCCTAAAGGAACTGCTAATATTTCCCGAAAGTGAATAATATTTATCAGAGATTATATATTAACGATCAATCGAATAGTACGGTAGGCCTGCACCGCAATCAAATTAAAGCATCCAAACCCAGTCTCCCGGGTATATCCAGCGAGTGAATGGTCGCGCACAGACTGGCTTTGGCTAATGTTAGAATTATTATAGGTGTTCAATACTTGTCATAGGCTGGAGTAGATTTATAACCTAGGAGACATATAGATTTGGCGGGTTAAACTGCCAAAGGTCTTAAAAGCGCGAACAGTCTGCTTGTGGTAGCTGCCAAAATATACAATAAAATGATTCTATATAGGATTAGGCCTCACATAGAGAAACTACTGCGTAAGAGCCAAAACGGATTTCGTCCAAGTAGATCAACAATAGCTCAGATACTTGCACTACGGAGACTGATTGAAGGAATCAAGTCAAAGAATCTCCCCGCAGTCATGACTTTTGTGGACTTCAAGAAGGCATTCT
>JAUCBJ010003857.1:0-22903 GCA_032718475.1 Nemertoderma westbladi
TAACGTACGGGATGGAGTAAGCCTACGGGATATGATTGCAGGTAGACACAATGGGCTTCACTGCATAACCTAGGCAACTGCTAAATAAACAAATACTTCGTCCATCTTTAATTCTCAAGGTGAGCCTTGAAATTTCAAGTATTACCTTGACTAAGTATTGCTTTGAGTTACCCGCTTGACTGAAACTCAAGAAAATCTTAGTCAAGGTAAAACTTGAGTTTCAAGGTGACCTTGAAGTGGATTTCAAGGTCAATCTCAAGATTTTTTGAGTTACTCGGCCCAGTTATTTAGTACACCTTGGTTATACGCCACATAATATGCAGTACCTGTTTTTTAATACATTGTGAAAAGATCCAATTATTTCATGTAATAATGTTACCTATACATATTTTCTATGCTGTGCAAGTAAATACATTGTGTTCTAGAATACTAACTACTAATTTATAGCTATTAATAAAATTTGTTACATCATTTTAAGTATTTATTTTTAACATCATTTTAAGTATTTATTTTAAACATAAATCATTAATTTAACATAAAAACAGAAAGCAAAAGTTCTTGGTCTCACCGATAATGTTCGTTAAATGGTATTTATGCTAATTATTTCTGTTACTGCACATCTTTCGCTATATTTTTCAATAAGAAATATTACAGAATTGTTCTAGAACAATTTACAAACACATTATATTAAAGCAAATATATGTTATTAAAAAATCATTAAAAAATCATATGTGGCATATAATGCAAAAGTACCAGTAGCTAACAAAACTGTGTTAGCTACAGTTTCATATTGTTTGATACGGGTATATATATTTTATACGTAAGAAGGCCCTTCATAGTATTTTATTTATAATGTAGAAAGAAGGTGTTAAAAGTACAGTACATATAATAAATAATATACTGTAATTATTTATCTTGTTGAACATCGAACAGTTTTTTTTTTCAAATGGGAGACAACAAGGAACTTGTTGGACTACAACTTTGCAGAACTACAACATTAATTAGAGATGGTTTTGGGACATCAATTGTTTGTGATGCTTCACGGTGTGTTATCTGTCAACAAGTTAGGTTAGGGGGTTCAGGGGATAATATCACAGTTACCAGAACAACCGAAGGTAGAAAGAAAATAATAGCAGCTGCACAAATCCGAAAAGATATCGTTTTGAAAAGGATAAATTATCTGGGATTAGACTCTGAGTTTGTATATCATTGCAACAATGAATGTTACAAATTATACACATTAAAGAAAACACTTCTAAAAAAACAAAGAGAACCGGAAGTGATAGAGGAAACCAACGGAAAAGAAAATGAGTCTGTTCCATGTCCAACTAAAAGGCTCAGGTCCGAAATCGCCTCACGTCACCAAGGGTCATTTCCTAAAGACGACCCCACCCAATTAACTTGCATTATATGCGGTAATCAAAAGCATGGCAGTACTAGGGAGAAATACAGGATATGCGAGACAAATAGAGCAACAACATTTCTTGCAGCTACTAATTTCTTTAAGGATGAAATATACGTCAAAACCTGTGATCTTGACAATGTACAAGCTGTCTTTGCTGCGGATTTATTTTATCACAAGCTTTGTCTTGAAGCATATATTCAAAACATAAGAGGCGATGCCAGCAATCTTATGGTCTCGAACAAGCAACGTCCTCTAAAGGCAAAGCTATAAATTACATCAAACCACTGCTTCAAGACATTTTTGACAGTGGTTATGGTTTGACACTCAGTGAAATTCGAGATTTTGTGAGCGGAAAGTCTGAAGACTGTGTATTAACAAACAAAGAAGTTAAACTTTACATGATTAAACTATTCGGTGACAAAATCCAGTTTTCCAAACCAATTTAAATGAATCAGCCACTTCTTGTGTACTCGTCTTCGCTTTCAACTGACCAGGTAGCAGCTAAACTTCGTTCTGTTGACACTGTGAGGGATGCTGGACTACTAGTCAGAAAATCGATCTTAGAAGCAAATTTTAATCTTGATGACGAATTTGGAGATTCCAATCAACTGGAATATTCTTGGAAAAAAACGCCAATTCCATAACCATTAGTTGATTTCTTGTCTCATGTATTAAATTTTGACAAACTTGATATCCTTTCTTCTGTTAATGGAAACAATCAACCGGATTTGTCAGCTGATGTTGAAGGAGATGTTAATGGTGACCCAGAAGTCAATGAGGGCGATATTCTAACTGATAAATCAGAATCCAATTTATCATGCAGGATTAGAGCGCTGTTCCAGATACTATATTATAATGTTCATAAAGGAAGAAAGAAAACACCGCTGCATTTAATGGTTGGTCATTCAATTCATGAAAAATGTAAAGGTAGACAACTTATAACTTCATTTAATAAAGCTGGTCTCTCAGTCAGCTATAACGAGGTTATGGAATCGCGTAGAAATCTTGCACAATACACTATTCATTCTTGTTCCATAAACGCAGCTCTTCCAAGTCACTTTACATCAAATAACTTTACAGTTGGAGTAATGGATAATTTCGATCATGAGGAATCCACCCTTTCTGGTCTACAGGGAACTCACGACACCGTTATGGTTTTATTCCAAGAAGCTCCAAGTGTAATTCCAAGCAAACCAAAACTCTCGACAATCGTTCAGAGTAAATCAGCTAAGCGCTCTGGATCCTTACTTCCTTGTCAACATTTCAGATCCTATGATAAACCATCAAAATCAGTTATACAAATCCCACCGGATTTTCCAGTTTCTGAAGTGACAACGTGCTCAACAAATAGCGATGTAAGACAAGAGGAGACTGTGATAAGTATGCTACAAGCTGTAGGAGGTTTACACAACCAAAACACTGTGACATGGTCTGGGATTCACGCAATTATCTCAAACGAAGACGTCCCTCTACAACATGTAGGTTTTCTACCAATATTACCTTATCCTGTTACTAAGTATGACAGTGTATATTCAGCCATGAAAAATTTTCAAAGCTTACTTGTCCATCTACAACAACAGGCACTTCCACTTGCATGTGATGAAGGAGTCTACCATATTGCTGCTGGAATTCAATTGGTGTCTAACGAATTTAGTGATATTGTGCTTCTAATGGGGTCATTTCATCTTACAAAAATACTCCTTGCATGTATTAGAAAGTATGTTGCAGGTAGCGGCCTAGAATCTGTTCTTATTGAAAACAGTGTGTTCGGACCTAACATTACTGAAAGTGTCTTAAAGGGTAGCAATTATGTAAGGTCAGTTAAGGGAATGTTTAGGCTGGCGGAAGTTGTAGAGCGACTAAAATGGAAATCCTTTCTAAGCAACATACAAGATGATGAGTACAAATTCTAAGTACAAATTCAAAATCTATATTAGAAGAATTTGAAACGTTCTCACATAAAAATATAGAGCGTTCTGAACAATGCCAATATCTGGAAGGTTTTTTACATCTTGTAGGTCTTTTGAAGTGTCTTATTAGAGCAGATAGAGAGGGAAACTGGAAACTATATCTGGAAACAATGAAGCAAGTTATTCCTGTTTTTCATATATTTGACAGAATAAATTACTTAAGGTGGGGATCATTATTTCTTCAGCAAATGCTGAATCTGGATAAATCACATCCTGAGGTTTATGATCAGTTCATGAAAGGCCATTTTGTTGTACGGAGAACTAAAGGGAAGTTTAATGCGGTTGGTGTCGATATGGCTCTGGAACAGACAATAAATAGATCTCAAAAGTCAAGTGGTGGAATTATTGGTCAATCTAAGCGAAAAGACTATATTGCAGAATGGAACCTGGTCTATCATGAGGTTCTTTCAATTCGACAAGCAATGCAAGTACTACTTAATGTTAGACAAGTCGATTATGAACTGCAGATACATCATGAGTTAAGTGGAAACCTCAGAAACGAGATGGATTTAAGTATAGCAAAAATGGTGCAGTATATCGAATGCAAAGAAAATCACTATATTAATGGAGGTGAGGTTGAACTTCATAATTTATTAACAAACGAAATTGTACCACCATCAACTTCCGAAAAGCTAAACGAAATTGTACCACCATCAACTTCCGAAAAGCTACTTAACTTTTTGACCCTGGCAGACAATTTCTATTCCTCCTTTCATTATGAAAGATTTATCAAGTGCTCCAAGCCTCTATCAGCTACCATACATAGACAAAATCTTCCTACTTTTCAAAGTACAACAATCGGGGATCAATGCTCAAAACAACAACATAAAAATTATATCAAAGAACTGTTGCAATCGCAAAGGTCAGTTGATATCGCTAAGGAAAGAGGAATGGAAATGGAAGAGATCCTTAGTTTCGATATCACACCATCGTCTTTGATTGATAGTCATGGTGCTACAACTAAGCCAATGAAATCCAGTTTAATTTCTGAGTTAATGAGAATGATGGAAAGTGTAGACATGAATTTTGAAAAAGACACCGCACTAAAGACATGTCTTGTTGTTGATGTTATGAATCAACTTCGCAGAATACCACTAAAGGGAAAGGGAACATTTCGTGAAATTTTCGAAGCGTCCAACCGTATTGTGAAGAGTGTCTGCATATTTAATCGAGTTGATTACGTTTTTGACAGTTATCTACCATCATCGATTAAAAATGCAGAGAGAGAAAGATGATCTTCAGTTCAACAACTATCACTCACCTCCATTACTCCTGATGTGATGATTCCAGTTCAGATAGATAGGTTTTGGGCATCAGGAGAAAATAAAGTGTTGTTACAAGATGTGCTTAAAGGATTCATATTGGGTGTGTTGGAAAACCAACCGTGGGACACTATCTTAAGTGGTGTAGTTTGCGAAGATGAATCTATACCTGGAGTAATTCTAAAAGCGAACAGTGGAGGAGTGATCGAGGGTCTGGAGAAGTTCAACATTGAAGAAGCAGACCTGCGTCTCATTCCACATATTTTGAACGCGGTTAAAGATGGATCTGAAAGAATCATCGTGCTCTCAAATGATACCGATGTGTTGGTGCTGCTCATCCATTTCTACAACACTTTTCACGAGAATGGTTTGTCAGAGTTATGGATGAGAAAAACGTCAACAGAACTTATCCCAATTCATCGACTTGTGGAACAGATCGGTCCTATTAGTGAGGCTATACCTGCATGTCATTACCTCACTGGATCTGATGTTACTAGCAAAATAGGCACCAAAAGGGCAGCCCTAAAGGTGCACCCAGAACTCTATTTAAAGAACTTCGGGCGATGTTTCCCACCTAATAAAGAATCATTCAAACATGCAGAGCAATATTTGGTTAAGGTCATAAAGCCACGATCGACTAGTAAAACGTTTGACAGTCTTCGATCCGAAATCGTTAGACAAGAAGGTGCTCCAAACTTATTAAACCTTCCTTGTTCAAGTCATTCATTGCAGGGTCATTTGTTGCGCGCCTTCTACAATGTTTATTTGTGTACATCAGTATTAAATAGTAACTCGCCCAACCTAGAACCAACAGATTATGGATGGTCTATTAATGAGAATGACTCATCAATCATGCCCGATCCTTGGAATAATGAACTACCTAAATGGGCGACGATTAATTGCTTCTGCAAGAAGTGCAATACTATGCGATGCAGATGCCGGAAAGATATCGTTTCTTACACATCATTTTGCAAATGCAATTTTGAAATGGAGTGCGACAATATTCCATAATAAGAACATTTTATAATTCATAGCATTTAATTAACATTATATAACATTTCATAATAAATTCACTCAGTGATCATATCAATATAACTATTTTACTGTGCCCTCGTTTCTTTATAACTCGCTTCGATCGGTTTTTGATGAATTGGAGCATCGTAAAACCGTTATATTTGGTTAACTGGTAACAACAGCTAAATAATAATTATCATTTGTACTCTTGATTTGGAAAAGTGATGAGGACACAGATGAATATTTGTATATTTATGACGTCATAAAATGACGTCATAAAAAACTTAGGCCCAGGAACCTAAAAGTCTACCCAATTTTTTTTTTCTTCATTTTTGGACCCCAAACCCAGTTCAAGTGAGAAACGGCGTCCACCTCGAAATTCCTACGGGACTTAAGGCCCTCAGGGACTGTATTATAAAAGAATAAACCCATAAACTCTTTTATCAATATTCATTTAAAAGTATTAAGAAATTCACTTAAAAATATTTCATTTTAATTTACTAGTTATGTTAAAATAAAAAAAACTAGCTATATGTTCATTAAATTTTTTATTGTATTTATGTTCTAGAATAGTATATAATACTTTTATATTGTTCTGCAACTCCTCCATGTTGCCATTTTATCAATGATATAGAATTTATAAATGTAGTGCTATACGGACCGAAAAGCTAACCGAAAAGTTGATGCAAAATTAAAAAAAAAACGGTCACACAGGCTATACTTTAACTGGTTGATATACAGTTATTTAAGTTCTAGAATTTTTTTTTATTAGGAATGTTAATATAGTTACAATGGGTATTTTGGCTTTAGCTGGGTGATATACAGTTATATCACCCTATTGTTTAGCCAATCAGATTTGAGAATAAGCTAGAATACATGATAAACAGTAATGGTAAAAAGGTAAAAAGGTAATGTCAAACAGTATATTATTATCAGAAGTATTCAGTATGCAAGCCTAATAGTTAAAAAAATTCCAGAAGATTGAAAACCAAGTGCATGGACTCTAATTGGATACCTTAACAGGGTAGGGAGATGTTGCTTGGCAACATGTACACACAATCAGAGAGTACAATACTGGATACTATTATTGTGAGTGTTGCAGTATGCCTCTGTTTTGATATTTCATCTGCAAAATACTTTAACAACTTTAACACCAAAACTCTCTTATGGTATAATAAGAGACCTTCGGCCTTCAGTCATTCAGCCTTCAGCCACAGTAAGCGGATGCGGCGACGCGTATTGAACCACGACAAACCCGGTCAGGATTCCCTCGCCAACTCGGGGATCCCGTCACACAGGTTTAATTAACCCATTATTACATCTTGGAATTTTCGAAGACCAGTAACACTAATTCTTTAGGATTAGTCACTCAGCGTGTACTATAATCAGCCACTGACAGTACACCACTACCCACTGCATCGACTGAGATGCTGTGATGTTCAAGCTCTCAGATGGTGTTACAAACAAATGCAGCTTCCAGGTTCCATGCTGAAGCTGAAAAGTGGAATATGGACTTGGTTTGGGTATGTGGGTATGGAAACTGTACGTTTGATACATTCCGTATTTCATCTCAAGGAATCAATGATTCCCCTTTGATGATGAGAAAGAAAGTGCGAGACTTGACTTTCTCCTGGAGCATTCATTGACACAGAACCATTTGAAGTGTTATGGGGCGTCCTCCAGGGAGACACACTTGCACCATTCTTGTTCATAATTGTGGTTGACTATGTTCCTCGCATGTCCTTAGATCATCATAATGATGATGGGGTGATGATAACTCCACCTACTGGCTCCAGAAGTCGAGGAAATCCTGCCAAGTACCTAACTGATCTAGACTTTGCTGATGACTTAGGAGTACTCTCAGAATCATTGGAGGGAGCCCAACGGCTCCTCAGCTCATTAGAACATGCTGCTTCTAGTGTTGGTATTTTTATTAACTCCAGAAAGACCAAAATTTTGACAGTTAACTTCGAAAGTCATCAGCAAGTCTCTGATCGGATGAGCATAAGCTCAAAGGATGGTATGCTTGAGCATGTGGACGACTTCTGTTACCCGGGATCATGGATCCGGAAGTCAGGTGAGGACCTTCGAATACGTAAGGGAAAGGCATGGGCAGCCTTGAATAGGCTTTCCAGGATTTGGAAGTCACCGAGAATTAATCGGAAACTTAAGGTCCGATTATTTAGAGCAGCAGTAGTTCCAGTACTCCTCTACGGGAGTCCATGCTGGGCTCTAACTGCTGAGGACACCAAATCTCTGGATGGCACATTCACAAGAATGCTACGCCGGGTTCATTGTGTCAAGTACAATGCACACATCTCCAACCAGACACTATATAACATTGGAGGTGTCTCATTGGTTCCACAAGCTTGACACTAGAACAAAATCGCCTCCGCTTTGCAGGACATTGCTTTCGCCGTGAGGACCAGCCAGTGCATAATCTTGTACTTTGGCAGCCTCATGGAGTGAATAAGCATGGTGGACAGCCCATGACTTTCTTGAGACGCATCTTAAACGACACTGGCCTTGATATATTGTATACATAAATGATAACTCCAATCCTCTACTTTGGTGTCTGTCAGAGATGCCATGGCATTGCGCAAATCTAAAGCAGAACTTGAAGCGCACCATCATATCTTAGAAAATACAGAATCTGGTTCCGAAGCAGAGATAATTTTCCCACTATGGCCAATGGTAATAGTTAGGTAGTTATATTTTGGAACTTTTCTACAAAATATAAATTATCTCGCAGGGTATGAATTCTCATAATAAATCCTAAATCCGCTCTGTTGTTTAATGACCACCCATTCAGGTTTGGGTGGATATTAGTAATCCTCTCCATGCGACACGGTTGTCATTACCTCCCAGCAATCTGGTAGGCAAACGGCAAGTTCCTCCTTGTCCACTCTCGAGGTGTTTCTTTGAATTTCCCACCTTCTTTCTCTACGATATAGTGGTGGAGCTTGCCAATCGTAGTGAGAGTTTTTATAATTTGTTGAGAGAGTAAACAAACGGATCGAATAGTGAAAGTATGCAACCTTGGGAGCTAGTGCGCTGCCTTATGAGTAAATGCCAAGAGACCATCACTATCAGAGCAATATAATCATCAATACTGTCGATTAATAGTAAAGTTTACCAAAGAAACTCCTTAATTTCATTAAGTCAATAAAATCCAATCACCATCATTCAGCCATTAGTCAGTATGTGTTTAGGGAACATTACCAAAGTCAAACGATCAGGATCCCAGGCCAACCAGAATGCCCCTCACACCACTAGAGATGGCACTTACCCCTATACGCTATAATAACAACATATTTTCTAAATAATTAATTATAAGTTATTTTTATGCTTATATAGTAATCCTAGTGGTTTTTATTACTCTCTTAATCAAGCTAGATATTTCCTATGTGGAGGAAAGTATGACATCTTGACGAATATCATGACACTTAAGGGGGGGGAGAGGGGTGGGGTAGCACCCCCCCCCCCCCCCCCCCCAAATAAATTTTGTCAAAAATATTTTATTGTCTATTCGGATTGTAAATTTCATGGAGAATCTGAATCTGAAAACGCTTTGTCCATATCTATTTCTGTCTCGAGATACAGTCGACCAAAGTTACTCAGTTGATTTTTTTTTATTTATTTAAAAAACAAATTTGTCAGTTTGTACGTTATCTGACGGTCATTAAAAATGTAAAATAATTCTACATGATCGAAATGTCACTGCTGGTGTTTTTACTTTTGATTAATTAATATTCAACATATTAAATATATCTGAAATATATTCAGGCTGTATGCCGGCCTGTCTGTCTGTTAGTCTGTTAAAAATAAGAAAACAGACAAACTTTGTAAAATTATATTTTAGGGTTTTTATATTCAGTGTAATCATCTCAGATCTCAGGATATATTTTTTTTAGAATATATACTGTGTGTATGAGTTGGTCTGTCAGCCGGTCTGAATGTCTGTCTGTTTGTCTGTCTTTCTGCCTGTCTGTCTGTCTGTGAAAAATGATAAACCACATCTCCACACTAAAATCCTAAATATGGGGTTTTTTTGGGTCTGTGATTCTATTTCTGAAAGCAGTGGTAACTTTTAAAATTGAACTAGAACTACTAACTAATATTGAAACCAAATGTACTGCGCTGGAAGGGTAGTACAGTGGTACCGGTAGTTGGTAGGCCTAAGGCAACTAATTACCTATGTAGGTATAATGGATCCATGACTTATTAGTCATGCACTACTTTGTTACTACTAATTGTATTCTATACTGCAGAGCAGCGCTATATCGACTGTAAGAAATATTTATGTGCTGTAATGGGGAGAGTCAGAAAGAAAAGCGCAATAATTCGGCAACACCAACCACGACTCATTTCTAGTTGGAAAAAGAACCCCGCTTTAACTTTACCAATTAATGTTAATTTACTGAGCGCTGATAGAAAATCAGATACTGCTTCTGAACGAAATCTACGTACAAGAAATGGCAGAATAGTGGACGTACGTAATCTCGGTCATTGGGGAACAGGTAGAGTTCTAGAACCGAAATTAAAAAGAGATTCACTCAGTGGTTATCGAATCATTGGTATAAATAACATAGTGTTACTTGTAAAAGCTGCTCATAAATCCGGCGATTGTTTGGGGTCTATGGAATGTAGGAGGATGGATGAATTAACTTGTGGTATAGATTCCATAGTAGAGTTTTCATGTTTACTATGTAAATTGAAGTTTCTGCTACAATCAGCTGAAATGAAGGATGTTAATGGATCAGAAATTACTGCAGTGGGAACCCGTTAAGATCATAGTCATTATCTCAAGGTTTAAATAATTAAACATTTGAGTGAAGTGTACTCCTGACATTTTGTATCGAAAAAAAAATTTAACAAAATTAACATGATGTAATCCCAAATATTATTCTGCTTTAATAATAATACCATTAGCACGAAATTAAGTATTATAATTAGTAGTACCAGTAATATAGGATTAATTATTAATAAGACAAAATGAAATGATATATAAATGACATAATGAACAAAAAAATTATTGGTTTGGTGCCTTTACGATAAATATTAGCCGAGATATAGTCACTATAAAAAGGTCATTTTGTCCATTTTTTTCACTTTGACGGACAACCGATGGACAATTGTTAACTTTTATATTTGCAAAATATCTTACTTTACACCCTTCTTTCAATTCCCGACGTCTGTTGAGCCTTACACCCTACTTTAAAGCCGTTAATAAAAAAAAACCGACAACTGTCCGTCGTGTCCATCAAAACGATAGATTAAAAAAAACTCACAGTTCAGCCTTTTTATTTCGCGTCCAGAGTCCGTGGCCAAAAAATTTAGAAAATCGTACCTCGGGAAATAACCCGCGCAGAGGGGAGACCACTTTTACCTACATATACCCAGCTTGTAGACTGCGTCCTTTGGGAGGGTGATGCTTCACCTACCTTATCGTCACCCTGGCTGTGCTTTCTCGAATGTGTTATTCATCCCACTGGTTGATCATAATTATATATATTTTTTGGTTTAACTTTTGGTGAGAGACTGATCATAGTATATAGTATCATTATCATTATATATATAGTATATATATAGTGTATATCATTGTTCATAGAGCATGATTATACTTATAAATTAAATATATACATTTTATAGCCTCGACTTTGGGTAAGTCTCTGGATATGTAAGAGTATGGTTACAAGTCTGAAAGGTATTTGGGACAGGGTTATATATATAATTTTTTTCTCTTTCAGTCTTTTTGTTTTGAACTGAGCCTGGTCATAAATACAAATATTTTAGTTTTTTCTTTGTGTGATTGTTTTGAGATATCCTTGTCGATATATCTATACCCGGTTCCTTTATCTTTGATACAAATACTGTATTAATCAGATTATCTGTTGTCCCAACCCTGTCATTTATTCGGTACTTTTTTTTTAGATAAGCCCCTATAAAAGGCTTCCCATAATTTCCTATGCCGGTTCTATTTCCTTTTGATTGTGCATTTTGTTTCTCGGTAGTATCCCGTAATTAACCTTTATTTAACTGTATATTATGCGAGAATCTTTACCACTTTCAATGTGGAACCTGCCTAGATCTGTCCGATTTCACTGAATCTGTAACTGAGTCATGATTACTGTATTTATTGTTACCATGAAATTTTCCCTTTCACACATATTCTTTCCTCCGATACTAATATATTCCCTTCCTGAACAAATTGACTTGATGGACTCAAACAACCACCTGCAAACTAGCGATCCCGACACTAACCTCATTTTTACTATAGATAGCTCAGAATACTTCACCCACGAATCTTTCAACTTACTTTCCAACCACTCCAACTCTAATAAAAAATATCTTATGATATTTCACCTTAATTGAAGAAGTCTAAATAAAAATTTACAGGATACGACAAAAGTAAAAATTTACAGGATACAACAAACTACCTCCACCTACTAAACAAGCAGTTTGATATATTAACTTTTACCAAAATTTTTGACTGATGGAAACTGATCTATCATTAATTAAAATTGAAGGATATGTAGGCCCCCTAATAAATAATAGACAATACGGTAAACGAGATCGAGGTGGGACTGCAATATACATCAAAGAAGGACTACAATATGAATATGACACTACGAAAATACAATTTACTGTAGATGGGTCTGAGTCTACTTGGATACTATTGACCCCAGGCAGAGCTACCACCAACCGCAAACTACACTAGTAGGAACCATTTACAGACCTGGGAAATGCCCTGAAGAACATTTTTTAAATGAACTAACGACTCTACTAAATAATATCACTGACGCGAAATACAATACCATAATTACGGGAGATTTTAACATTAATACTCTAAATATATCAAGCTCATCAAATAAATATATCAATACATTAAATACCTATTGTTTCAACCAACTTTTCAAACAACCGACTAGAATAACTCCATATACAAAATCCACAATTGATCACATTTCAACTATTTTTACCGATAAATTTATTACGATGATTTAATGTGACGAGGCAGACAACAAACAGCTGAGGCTAGAAATCTTGTGTGCATATCGGAACCCTAATGGCGTGATGAACATTACATAATGGAATCTATTCAACCCGAACCTGCCATCCTGCAGCCATTGCAGCAATCCTGCAGCATGGCCCTTACATTATGGAGCCTATACGGGCCAGTCCACCTATTGCAGCATATCTGCGGCGTGATGGACATTATTACATAACGGAATCTATTCAACCCAATCCTGCCATTGCAGCAACCCTGCAGCGTGACCCTTACGTTACTGAGGCTATACGTACTGATCCTTGTATTTCAGCAACAATTCAGGCCAGTCCTCTATATACAATGGATATTTCCGATTTGGATTCTATTGTGTACGGGAAAAGGGAAGACCAACCAAATAACCCCTCACGGCATCGCCAATCCACCAATGCCCATATTGGTGCGTTGGTTGTTTCCTTGGGTGCATTGACGGGATTGTGCAGGGAGTGGGTGATAATTATATTTTATACCACATTGTTTACTCCTTGGTGGAAATAAAGGAGGAGTTGAAAGGTGTCCAAGCAACTTTAAAAAGAATGGAGTGGAAGTCAAAGACTGACTCTACACAGCTACCAGCCACTACTATAGGGATTTAGCGAAATGGGAAAAGGCCCAAGAGGAAACATGTACTGGCAAATTATAAGGTGAGAATGAAATCTTTATAATTTATAGGGGAAGTAAAATACTGCAGTTCAATTTATTTTCCTTAAAATTTCCCTTATGTTATATCGTATATAATATCTACAGTAGAAGTTCAATACCGCTTTGAACTCTCCAGTCAATGGATGAAGACCAGTCCACCGATTCAATATACCAGAATATAATAACAGCCCACAAGGAATCAGCTAAGAGGCATATCTCCCTGCAGTCATGACTTTTGTGGACTTCAAGAAGGCATTTGACTCCATCCATAGAGGTAAAATGCTTGAAATCCTAGGATGGAATACCAGAAGTAATTGTTGCTGGCATTGGGTTATATTGTGACACAGAAGCGCAGGTACTCTCACCATATAGTGAAACTGAGTTTTTCTCAATCCTGGCTGGCGAACTGCAAGGTGACACATTAGCACCATTACTATTTATAATTGTATATTTATAATTGTCTATTTATAATTGCTGGATTACGCAATGAGGACGGCCACAAAGGGTTAAGATCTGGGATTCACATTTCAAGAATGCAGAAGTAGTAGATATCCTGCAACTACAGTAACAGACACCGACTTTGCGGATGACATCGCCCTGCTCTCTATAACACTAGCAGATGCACAGCTTCTACTAAATGAAGTATGGAGATGGCTGCTAAGGAGTTTGGATTGCATATATATGCTACAAAGACCGAATTCATGACCTTTAATGTTCATGGAAACTTGACAACCATTGATAATAATCAACTAAGAAAGGTCAACGACTTCCAGTACCTTGGATAATGGATAGAGAGTAGCAAAAAAGACATAGAAGTTCGGAAAACAAAGGCTTGGGTAGCTCTATCAAAAATGGATACCATCTGGAAATCAGATCTCTCCAGGCACCTGAAGACTAAGTTCTTTCGAGCCACAGTGGAAAGTGTATTTTTATACGGGGGTGAGACCTGGACACTGACTGACTAAATCACTTGAACATCGAATTAGTGGTTGCTATACAAGACTACTAAGGGCAGCCCTAAACATCAGCTGGAGACAACACATGACAAACACCGAGCATTATGGTATAATACCACCTGTATCAACCACCCTCCGGAAACGCAGATTAAGATTCAGTGGGCACTGCTGGTGAAGTAAAGATAAGGTCATACCAGATCTACTTTTCTGGCAACCAACTCATGGAAAGCGTAGTTGTGGACGACTTGCCAAAACATATATAGATCAACTTGAAAGGGATACTGAACTTGGGAGAAACGAAATTGTGACAACTGTGGAAAATAGGGAAGTCTGGAAAAATCTCATTTCCACTGTCAGAGTTCGCTCAACCTAGTAGTAGTAGTATAATATAATATCTGTAAAATATTCATAATAGTGTGGACAATAAAGTAATTATTCAACCAATCTTCCTAAAATGCAGATTAATCCAACAGCGTTCTAGAAGTTCTATCAAGGTGGGGTAGCCCAGTTGGCTGAGAACCAGGCCTGCAACTATTGGTTGTAGGCCCCACCAGGTTCCACTCAGTCTTTCATACACTGGGGTCGATAAAGTGAGTACCAGTTGAATTACTGGGATCAAAAGTAGGGATAGGAGTAGCGCTAACCCCTACCCTCGGGTAGCAGATATCAAAAGAGGAGACTTAGGATCACCATCACTTTCTGCCGTCTGTTTACTTTGCTTGCTACGTTCTACACCTTTTCAAGATGTAATTCAGAAAGCGTAATATGTAATTCAGAACCGTAATATGTAATTCAGAAAGTGTAATATGTAATTCAGAACCGTAATATGTAAATCAGAAAGCGTAATATGTAATTCAGAACCGTAATATGTAATTCAGAAAGTGTAATATGTAATTCAGAACCGTAATATGTAAATCAGAAAGCGTAATATGTAATTCAGAAAGCGTAATATGTAATTCAGAAACCGTAATATGTAATTCAGAAACTTATATAGGAATCATGTCTTTAACAGTACCTATCTCTTGGTATCTCTTGGAAACCAAATGTTCCAGAAGCTTTCTGCTATTTTATTTGTGTTTATGATAATAGAATTGGTAGTTACTTGGCAATCTGTTAATTCTAAAGGAATGTTAGTGCAATGCGTTTCCTTAATCATAAACGCCTATTAATATTTATAAATCATGTTGTTTGTTGGTTCTTACTTCGAGTGTTACTTCTAATCTCACGTGCGGTTGCAGGTCCCCCCAATCTATAATAAATGTCCCACACGTACTAACGTCTTTCAATCTAAACTAAAGTAAAAAACATTACCCTTAAAGAGAACTGTTAACGTTTATTACTAACGAACTATCGTACACGTCAAGTGGAATGGATCCCGCCATGCCTACATAAACACAGACAAAACTTTTTTCACTTTTCTGAGATACACGGGTACCGTGAATTCCGTCGAGACGAATAAATATATCAATTATAATCGTAACGAAGAAGTGCCTATTTGTACCATGGAAATAATGTTCTAGAACTAATATTATCGCATTTGATTATTCTCTGTAGGATTTTGTGCAGTTTACTTTACATCAATGCGTCCTAAAGTTTTGCAAGCTAATAGACGACTGTAGGATGATGTGCTAAACCCAACGCTTCCGCCGATTATGAATTCATTATTCTACAATGTTTAGGTATTTGAAAATATAGAACATCTAAATGGAACTGGGCAAAATGGATAATGAGGTATTTTTTAATAAGTACTACCGGTACTTCGCCCTGTCAACACCCCCAGTTGAGTGTTTTTTTTTATAATGGTGAATGTTCTAGAACCTTAGTACATATTTTTATGGTAGCTAGTGTTTTTTTTATTAGCTAGTATTTTTTATACTATAGTAAAAAATATATTCTAGAAATTATTGAAAAATGGTGTCTATAGTTTTAAATAAAGGCAGAAAAATAATTTTTTTTTGGTATTTTTAAAAACACTAGCTACCTTAAAGAAACACTAGCTACCAAAAAAAATTTACAAGCTACCACTAAATCGAAGTTAGCAAACCATATTTAAGAAAAAAGTTTTCAAAAAAATGCCGTGGAAGTATCTAATTGATTAATTAAAATTGGTCAAAAATGGTCACCCAGGCTATACCAGTACCGATAACATACAATCAAAAATTAAAAAGATTAACAAATTATATATTTTTTCTAGAACAAAAGTTTTATATTTTATATTAAATGAATAGATAATATGTTCTAGAAAATAAAAAAAATAGCTAATATAAAAAATTAGGGGGGGGTGGGATATGCACGCGAGGAGGTGGACAAAGGGGTGGGGGGGGGGGGGGGTGGAGGTGTGAATATAATGTCATATAATATTAATAACACATGGAAACTGGACATGGCATGTTTTTATGGACGGTATTAAAACTAATAACACACCATCCGACATTCCAAAATAGTAGGCTCGAAATAGGTACTTTTCCATAGGGATGGCATAACGAAACGAAACGAAGCGAATATTTGATCGGATTGTTAAACGCGTAACGAAAACGAATCGAAATTTAAATTTCGGTTGGGGTTCCGGCCGTGGCTACATTTAAAAAATATCCAAAATCATTATATAAAAATTGCTCATATAGTTCCGCCCGTGGCTACATTTTGTTCTTATAATTTCTTTCGATTCGTTTCGTTATGCCATCAGCGCTTCTCCACCATAGACGCTCAAAGCAGTTATTACTATAAATAAAAATTGTATTCTTATGTACACATATATATTATACTAAAAAAACAAAACGATATGCAGAAATATAAGGATAACTGTGCTGTTTGCCAGTTCACAATGTCGCGTCATTCCTTAATCAAGTTGGGTCCATGTCGGCACATTTACCATCAGAAGTGCATTACACCAATCCTTTCCGAAGGCGACCCTAAGTGCCCATTATGTCGGGAATCCATTTTGGAATCCCAAATTATTCAACGGACAACTTACAAAACCAATAGCCAACAAGATCGGCAACGTATAGTTGAGTGCGCTAATCGCGGCGACGACTGGGCTTCCCTCGCTAACACGTTAGGTGTCACTTACAAAACGGCATACACATGGGTCAGTACAGGGGAGGCCGATATGAAAACCCGTGGTGGTGTGAAGCCCAGAAAGATAGCAGAGGAGACGATTGATGTGATCATTGGATGGGTTGAGGATGACTCCTCCATAACGTTGGTTGAAATCCAACGAAGGTTGATGCAGCAATTCAATATAAGTGTCAGCCTCACAACAATTGCCAACTATTTGGAAGGTCGGGTTTATTCGCTAAAAAAGGCTCATCACAAACCTGTGACAATGAACACGGTCATAAACAAGCAGAAAAGGGCGGATTACGTTTCAAAGCTTAACGAGTATATTAGAAACGGCAGGCAGGTTGCCTGGATCGACGAAACCAATTTCAACTTGTTCTGCCGCCGCACTCAAGGCCGATCAAAGGTTGGATCGAGGGCAGTCCAGACACTTCCCGCATCGCGTGGTAAGAATGTACACCTGTTGGCGGCAATTTCAGCCACAGGTGTAATAAAGTTCACAAGGAGAAGGGGAAGTTTTACGAAAGAAACGGCAAACGATTGGGTTTTAGAATTGTTTCAAGAGTGGGAAAACGCGGGAAATCGGCTGGAGGATTTACTGCTTGTCTCTGACAACGCCCCTTGCCATGCAGGATTAGAGACAGTATTTGAAGGCAGCCAAGCAAAGTTCTTAAGATTGGGACCATACAGTCCAATGCTGAACCCAGTCGAGACCATCTGGTCGAAAGTGAAGAGTTATGTTAAAGTAAACATGGGTATTCCACCAACTCCTGGCCTCGGCACATTAGCCGAACAGCGACTGCAGTATTTGGAGGGAGTAGTGGGTTTTGCACAATCCACTATTGTTGGCGGTGACTGCACAAGGGCTGCGCAACATACTACATCTTTCCACACCAGTATCATTAACTTAGAGGACGTGCACGTTGGACGTTAAGCGCAGTAGCAGCTGTGATACTGGATAGGATACAGTACAACCGTAGGCTACCGTAGTAATCAAACCACTATCCCACATTTGCAGTTCTTAAGGTACCGGCAAGCCGACGTAACGGTTACGTATCCCACGGCAGTCATTCCTAACCGTATACTGTACAGTACATGTACATTTTACTTATTATATATTTTGCCGCTACTTAACTTTTTGAGAGTCACTAATATTGCTGGTTTTGTACACATTCAATCGTGCGAATGTTAAGGCACGGTTATGTATTCCAATGTGGTAATTCCCAAGCCTTATACTGTATCTTTAAATTATTTTTGCTGCTGCTCAAGTTTTTGTAAATCACTAAGATGTACTACACCTTCATTGTGTGCCGGTTCTGTACGTATTTTATAGTGAAAATGTTTAGCCACGGTGACGGATACCATGTGTGGTAATTCTTAAACCTTATACTATATCTTTATCTCATTTTTGCTGGTGCTAACGTGTTTAAAAGATTATCAATTTGTACTGTACCATAATTTATTACCAGGTTATTTAGTTATTTTACGAGTTATTTACCCGAGGGACATGTTATAGACCCGAGGCGAAGCCGAGGGTTTATAACTGGCCCGAGGGTAAATAATGAGGAAAATAACTAAATAACCTGGTAATAAGTGAGTTATTAACCAATTTTACCAGGTTTCCCACATTTCTAAAAGGGCTTTAGTTTGGGGGCAGAAGTATTAAAATGGGGCTTGGATATTTTGGGGGTACAAATATAATATATTTTCAATTTTGTAATTCTTTATGTGTATTATATTTTATTTCAAGACGGTTATTATTCCCTGGGGAGAAATAACTGAATTGGTGATGAATATCACCGACATTCATGTCCCGCATTTCCTGTCCAGTTCGACAACTAAAGTACATGCATAATAAGCAATAAAGGGTATTGATAACATAAGTGGTGTACACATCCAATTAGCCCCTTCTCCTTCAAAATTTTAAAATCGTCCACATCTAAGGCATCACTTGTAGAATCTCATTATCAGCTTCATCCATCAGTGTCAACTGATCCATATCCAATTGAATCTCTAATACATCTAAACATCCCGCCACCATATATCAACCCCCACCCAGTCCATCCCGCCACCGCCACCATCTTGTCAAGAAAGAATTCGCTTGCGGGGCGAGCCACGAAGTGAAGCCTTAGCATATATATGGGTGTCATTAACGAGTTGCCTGTCGTCGTCGTCTGTCATCGTCGTAAATTTTTGATCGCTAATAACTCGGTCATTCCTTGATTAAATTAAACGAAACTTGGTACGTATATACAGTAGTCGGCAAAAGATTAGAAAGAATATGAATTTTGGTAGAAAACGAACGAACGCAACGAGGCAAATTACCGACAGACAACTCGTTAATGGGTCCCCTATATGCTTACATGAATGTTTACATGTTTACATTACTTGCACTTCCGTATTTATATATTATTATTATATTCTGTCAATAAAATTATTACTACTACTATATTTATACTGTACAGTATTAGTTAGTACGAATAATAAATATTAAAATGGTAAAGGTAAATTTTAAATAGTTTTAATTTATTTATTGGACACTTACGTACAAACTTTCATACATACAAACTTTCTATTGCAGTTCTTCCACTTTTTATACTATACATTCTGGTATTGGTGTATTACAGTATTTAATTGCCGTTTTATTTATTTTAATAATAAAATAATTCTTGTTAATGAATTTGAAATATCAGTTACGTAACCAAGATTTTTCTTCTGCAGGCGGGGATAAAAAATTTGTATATGAAATTAAAATATAATATTATCTTCCAAGGTTGTACCTTGGTGTTGCGGTTGCATTGAATTTACATCTCCCGTAGGTCGTGGGTTCGATCCTCACATGGGCCCGGGCAGTTTTCGTTTCGGCACGAATGCTTTAAAGGGACCAGCCAGGGCGCATTTTTTCCTTCCATCCTTAAATGGTATAGCTAAATGAGTACTGGAGTTTCCTCTGGATAGTATAGTTCTGGGGGGACCGCACTGGAAATAAGTCGTCAGACTTTGTGCGTAATCCCTGGCCTAGCGGACGTAGAAAATTTACTTTACTTTACTTTTAAAAGCCACGAATGCCGAAAGTTCGTGATGTGAAAGCCACTTTAAAGTTATCGGAAATGTCCACCCGTGAGTGATTTATGTATAAAAATTTAAGGTGGTTGCACACTAAAAAATTTGAAATAATTACTGAATTGTTCATAAAACATCTCATCTGACGCAAAATTTGACGTAGATTCCAAAAATCAAGCAATCAAAAGTTATGTCCATTTTTCTGTGAAATTTTTCAAATTATGGTCCAAGTTTTGAAATATTTTTTTTCTCTTTTTTCATTTTCAAAATTTACCCATTTAAAACATAATTTAATGTAAATACCAAAAACGATAGCAAATTACCTAAATCAAATCCTTTCAAAACTTGTATGCATTAATCTGGGCACGTTCGCCAAACACGGCTAAGGACGTTTGGGGCGATTTGGGATCATCGCATTTATTCGCATCCGCCTTTACAAAGGTACACATACAGTATATCAAAAACTATAAAAATATATTAACATGAAATTTTCACACACAATGTAGCACATACCAAATGTTTCATCTCATATGCAAATTTGGTAATAGACATTTCATTAAAAAAAATCTTTTTTTTTATTTGAAATGTCTATTACTCGACTGATTTTGCAAAACCTATCTGGCCCGGGCTATTTTAAAACGTAATTGGCCCGGGAGGGGGGGGGGGGGTACAATTTCCATGGTATAAGGGTTTTCGAGGTCGCTGATCGTGATAAAACTTGTTAAACATATTTCCTTTCCACAAAAAATTGATAAAATGACCCCTACTCCCGGGCCAAATAGGGTTAATACAACTCATAGTACTGGAATGAAATATAAATTTTCCTTGGTAAAAGTGTTTTGTTTGGAAAGATAATTAAATAATCCACATGGGCCAGTTATTAATTAGTTATAAATTCCACTAAGAACCAACAAACAACGTGATTTATAAATATTAATAGGCGTTTATGATTAAGGAAACGCATTGCACTAACATTCCTTTAGAATTAACAGATTGCTAAGTAACTACCAATTCTATTATCATTAACACAAATAAAATAGCAGAAAGCTTCTGGAACATTTGGTTTCCAAGAGATACCAAGAGATAGGTACTGTTAAAGACATGATTCCTATATAAGTTTCTGAATTACATATTACGCTTTCTGAATTACATATTACGGTTCTGAATTACATATTACACTTTCTGAATTACATATTACGCTTTCTGAATTACATATTACAGTTCTGAATTACATATTACGCTTTCTGATTTACATATTACGGTTCTGAATTACATATTACACTTTCTGAATTACATATTACGGTTCTGAATTACATATTACGCTTTCTGAATTACATATTACAGTTCTGAATTACATATTACGCTTTCTGAATTACATATTACGCTTTCTGAATTACATCTTGAAAAGGTGTAGAAATGTATTCTTTTGATTTCATATTATTTATTCTAGATGTAGATCAGTAATTAATAATTGTTATTAATTAGTGTAATTGTTTATAAATTTTAGCATTACAATGTTAGTAAGTGAAGAGTTATTTTCAAAGGATACTCCAGAAACCAATTTCGGAGCTTCCAAATCAATCAATCAATCAATTGAGCTCATATGAGCTCGTATATTATATTTATTTATAAATTGAAATCTCACGAATAAATAGGCCTATTAGCTGATTAGTGAACTATCATATGAACAGTTATTTGCAATTTGTGTAGCCTATTGAATTTGTGTAGTTATTTAATTAGCCAAATAAAGCAGTAGCATAGCTAGTGTTGCATTATTTGACTAAAAGAGAGGAAAATAATTCGTGATATACTGGTTCATTGCCATTCAAACGAACTCGGTACTCTACATCTTGCGATCAGTATGGCTTGTTATAATAGTTGAATTGCGTAAAGTGGTGTTTATGGTGGTAGAACATGTGCAGATACATTCAAGTATTTTACGGAAAACGATGATGACGATAAATAATCAACTGAGGTGATGACGGTGATGTTTGTTTATAAGTTATTCCGAATTGTCTACCCAAAGTCAACCAGCCAGATGGTTTGACCACTGAGCGTGAGTGGTACTTGTATGAACTAATTCGCCCGCATTGTTCTTCAGAACTCAGCAAGGAGGTCTTCTGTCCAAAACCATGCTAACTATGCTAGCTTCTCCCCTGAGATGTGTTGTTAACCATCTCCCAGCTAGCATCACATTGCTCGGTATACAATATTATATTGGATATTGGACATCTGTGGGAGATTTGTAAATCATCCTGTTCCCCATTCTCTCGGTAGGTGGCATGCAGCGAATGCATCCGCTAACATAATTTATCTATTGTTTTTACCATTGACACTGATCTAATTAATCTACTTATAATTCTAACTAATCTAAATAATCATTATATATTTAAATAAAAGGCATTTATATTTTTATTATTCTAAAATTTACTTTTCCTGCCCCTAAATGTTTTCACTATTTCAGTATGTATTACAGTAGGCCT
>JAUCBJ010003858.1:0-13011 GCA_032718475.1 Nemertoderma westbladi
TTGATAATCTTTTAAACACGTTAGCACCAGCAAAAATGAGATAAAGATATAGTATAAGGTTTAAGAATTACCACACATGGAATCCGTCACCGTGGCTAAACATTTTCACTATAAAATACGTACAGAACCGGCACACAATGAAGGTGTAGTACATCTTAGTGATTTACAAAAACTTGAGCAGCAGCAAAAATAATTTAAAGATACAGTATAAGGCTTGGGAATTACCACATTGGAATACATAACCGTGCCTTAACATTCGCACGATTGAATGTGTACAAAACCAGCAATATTAGTGACTCTCAAAAAGTTAAGTAGCGGCAAAATATATAATAAGTAAAATGTACATGTACTGTACAGTATACGGTTAGGAATGACTGCCGTGGGATACGTAACCGTTACGTCGGCTTGCCGGTACCTTAAGAACTGCAAATGTGGGATAGTGGTTTGATTACTACGGTAGCCTACGGTTGTACTGTATCCTATCCAGTATCACAGCTGCTACTGCGCTTAACGACCAACGTGCACGTCCTCTAAGTTAATGATACTGGTGTGGAAAGATGTAGTATGTTGCGCAGCCCTTGTGCAGTCACCGCCAACAATAGTGGATTGTGCAAAACCCACTACTCCCTCCAAATACTGCAGTCGCTGTTCGGCTAATGTGCCGAGGCCAGGAGTTGGTGGAATACCCATGTTTACTTTAACATAACTCTTCACTTTCGACCAGATGGTCTCGACTGGGTTCAGCATTGGACTGTATGGTCCCAATCTTAAGAACTTTGCTTGGCTGCCTTCAAATACTGTCTCTAATCCTGCATGGCAAGGGGCGTTGTCAGAGACAAGCAGTAAATCCTCCAGCCGATTTCCCGCGTTTTCCCACTCTTGAAACAATTCTAAAACCCAATCGTTTGCCATTTCTTTCGTAAAACTTCCCCTTCTCCTTGTGAACTTTAGTACACCTGTGGCTGAAATTGCCGCCAACAGGTGTACATTCTTACCACGCGATGCGGGAAGTGTCTGGACTGCCCTCGATCCAACCTTTGATCGGCCTTGAGTGCGGCGGCAGAACAAGTTGAAATTGGTTTCGTCGATCCAGGCAACCTGCCTGCCGTTTCTAATATACTCGTTAAGCTTTGAAACGTAATCCGCCCTTTTCTGCTTGTTTATGACCGTGTTCATTGTCACAGGTTTGTGATGAGCCTTTTTTAGCGAATAAACCCGACCTTCCAAATAGTTGGCATTTGTTGTGAGGCTGACACTTATATTGAATTGCTGCATCAACCTTCGTTGGATTTCAACCAACGTTATGGAGGAGTCATCCTCAACCCATCCAATGATCACATCAATCGTCTCCTCTGCCTATCTTTCTGGGCTTCACACCACCACGGGTTTTCATATCGGCCTCCCCTGTACTGACCCATGTGTATGCCGTTTTGTAAGTGACACCTAAGGTGTTAGCGAGGGAAGCCCAGTCGTCGCCGCGATTAGCGCACTCAACTATACGGCGCCGATCTTGTTGGCTATTGGTTTTGTAAGTTGTCCGTTGAATAATTTGGGATTCCAAAATGGATTCCCGACATAATGGGCACTTAGGGTCGCCTTCGGAAAGGATTGGTGTAATGCACTTCTGATAGTAAATGTGCCGACATGGACCCAACTTGATTAAGGAATGACGCGACATTGTGAACTGGCAAACAGCATAGTTATCCTTATATTTCTGCATATCGTTTTGTTTTTTTAGTATAATATATATGTGTACATAAGCCAACCGGGACCTGCAACCGCACGTGAGATTAGAAGTAACACTCGAAGTAAGAACCAACAAACAACGTGATTTATAAATATTAATAGGCGTTTATGATTAAGGAAACGCATTGCACTAACATTCCTTTAGAATTAACAGATTGCCAAGTAACTACCGTAGAACCTGCCAACTTTGACCCACGTTCGACATAAATTGATAAATATCTTTAGCACATTTGAATTTACCACCAATTTTTTTTCACCATTCAATGAGTTGGTTGGTCAGCAACAAGCCTACAGCTTATCACTGGTAGATAGCCAGTGATAGGCTGTATTTTTTTTAAAAACCAGGGTGGGCAAAGTTGCATTAACAAATTCCAACTTTGGCCCAAGTGTTCATCAGGCAAGAAAACATGCTACTGCTGCTTTGGGCTACACTAGAAAATATTTAACACAACTTTGTCCCAATCAGTAATAAATAAGTTCTCCAATAAAAAAAACCCGATGGTAAATCTCCTATCTGTTCAAAAGTTACAGATACTACACTACTACCAAACCAAAGTATTTACCTTGTAGGTATACAGCATATTCCCCTTGTAGTGCTTGTAGTCTATATTTTCTCTCATATGAACTATTATTTTGGAGGGCCGGCCGGCGGTTGTGAATGTAATACAAAGGGAATGGATAATGCCGGTCTACTATAGTACAATTACATAGGGTAGTAAACTAGGTTTGTTTTGTATCTTCCATGTACATTTATACACACAATTACACGGCTGTCGCAGTTTTTTAAGCGTCTCGCAATCCTGCTAGTGTTATCCTCCAAACGGGAGCTTGCCTACTCCCAGTGTGTTGAGTTGAGCTGCGTAGTTTCTCTCGTCTCCGGGCAGTCCTGATGTGTCTGCGCGGGTCCCGTTCGACTCGGAGGCGGCCTATCCACGAGCAGAGCATGGGGAGTCCTCGATCCAACTTGCGAATGCAGAGGCGAACTACAGGGGGTAGACCCCTGCGGCGTTTTGGACGGCGGGTGACCTTGTACTCATTTTGTATATGTATTGCTATTGCTGTTGTTATTGATATTATTATTGTTTGTTAAAATTTATATTATTTTCTTAATGTTTTTGAAATTATTGTTTCTGTTATTTCACGTTGCTTTTATAGGCAGTAAAAGTATTATATCGAATACACAACCAAATAACCTTTCAGTTTCAAATTGCACTTCAGACTTTTATACATAAAACAATTAGGTATGATAACAGTTACAGTATCACTTAAACACATCGATAACAATTGAATTCTATCGATGCTATATTGACATTAATCAAGTCACGGAATGGTTCTGTGCAGGCTCTATGGAACCAATGAGCACAACTATCACACCCAACAGTGCGATCATAATCTGGAGGGACAAACGGTACCAAACACTGAGCACATTTGTTCTCGTCTATAATGCTCCCCTCAGGCTCACTATCTTCTCCCTCTGCGCTATCATCTCCCCCCTCATTCTCACAAGCTGGCTCAGTAAGCCCTCCATCTTCATAGGAAAGGAGACTTTCCAAATCGTCAAGGAGACTACAGTCCGATTCCGAATCACTCTCACTGCTAGACACAGGCGCAGCAACACTCCTTCCTGCCTCCACATTCAATCTTGTACGTTTCGACCGCCTGGGTTGACTAGGAGCATTACCCCCTCTCAATTCTTGTAGCTGATCGATTAGAGCGCCATCTACAGCTGCTCCCGCTACAGCTGGTTCAGGACTGTCCTGGGGCAAACACTTCAAGACCTCATTCCTATCGAGTGGAAAGATTCCACATGCTCGAAACCCAGAACGAACATTGTTCTCTTTACACCCTTGCTGAATTAAACTATTTAACATCTTCGGGAATTCCTCCTTAGATAGTGTTTCACCTTTCCTGTCAGCAAATCTACCCATCTTCCAGTCATGGAGTAACTGGCGCCAGATACGCTTCATAGGGCCAAAGAAGGCCTTATCCAGTGGTTGAGTTAGTTGTGTCGAGTTGCAAGGCAGGCACACGAAATGAATATAATTAAAATTGAAATTAAAAATGGGAACAATATTTATTACCATTAGAACTCATCTAGAATAAAAAATTGTCACTGCAATTGATGGTTATCACTGCAGGGTATAGACCTTTCAACCCTACTTTTGCAACACACATTGCACCTTTTTTCAGGCCTGATTTCTCTACACTTCCCGGAATACCTGATGATGTGCTACATATGCATATGATTGGGCATATGCTAAACTTCATTTACTAAAAAAAATCGGTTTAAAAAAATTATCTTCCAGTCTGAAAACAACGGAACTCTCAAAAAAAAAAATTGGGCCAAAGTTGCCCTCATGGGCCAAAGTTGGTAGGGTCTACGGTACCAATTCTATTATCATAAACACAAATAAAATAGCAGAAAGCTTCTGGAACATTTGGTTTCCAAGAGATACCAAGAGATAGGTACTGTTAAAGACATGATTCCTATATAAGTTTCTGAATTACATATTACGGTTTCTGAATTAGTTAGTTAGTTAGTTAGTTTATTGACATAAAGTTAGATTGTATATAAATGAGATAAACAATTATTAACCAGCACAACACCACTTTACGTCCTGATATTAATAATATACATGTTATACATAATCATCAAAATAATAATTCCTACTGTAATTTAATAAAATAAACATTTAAATATAATTAGCACAAGATTATTTTAATTGGCACATTACTAATGCCTCATTACTAATACTAATGTATTGATGCTATCAATCGAATAATTTTTGAACCTCGTATACAAAAACAGCTTAATATACAGACATTACTGACTCTATATACCTACACAATTGTTCAATATTATCCATATTACCATTGAAAAAGATACTTATATTTTGCATATTTAACTGTGGGTACTGTCTGCGTATTGGTAGTGATATTGGGCAATGTAACAGTGTGTGCACTTCGTCCTGAACGGATTTGTTATCACAGGGACACACTCGCTCCTCGTGTGGAATCCGTGACCATCGCCCTCGTTCTACAAACAGGTTGTGCGACATTAATCGCATTCTGCTGAAGTGCACCCTAATATAATCCGGTACATACGGGGATTTCAGGCTGTAAATCGAGTGGCATGTCAGGTCCATATTCAGTGACGTCCTGTATGTGACAAACTTGGTCGCCGTGCTTGGCTTCTTGCGTATTCTAGTAAGAATGTCGCTGTTAGTCGGGCTTGGTTCGGACCACGCCATAGCACACTTTATCATGTTGTACCCTGGTGAGTTTACATTCTTACAAATGGTAAGTGCCTGTCGGAAAGGTGTGTCCTCTGGTAGCGTATGTAGAGCTTTCTGTAGGAACCGTTTGCGGTATTTCATTATGCGTGTTTGAATGGAAGGCATCCCTACTTCTATTAAACAAATGTCGGTCGGGGTTTGTTCCCGTACACCTAATAATATTTTTATCATACGGCCATAAAATATATCTAAACTCTTAGTATTATTAGTTAACCAGCCTTCGCAACCATATAGGAATGCTGTAGCTACTGCAGCCTCAAACACCTGCTTTTTAACACAAAAAGCAATATTTGTATTGTGCGCACAAAATATAGAAAATTTATTTACAATCTCTTCGCACCGAGTTTTATGTAGATTAAAAACTGAGTTGAATTTACCATCTTCTGTAAAAATAGATCCAAGATAGGTGTATGTAGTACAATGGTTAACTGTTACGTCATTTACAACTAGAGGAGTTCTATCGTACATTGCACCATTAACAACGAAAAACTTTGTCTTTTTTACATTTATCTTCATACCAGACTCTTTACAAAAAGCTATAAGAGCACCCAATTTACGCAGGCACAAATTACGGTTAGTAGAAAGAATTATAGTATCATCCATTAGTAACATAATATGCAAAATACCCAAATAACCATCCTGGGTTACAGTATTACACACCATTGTTACCAGATTGTCAATATATAAGCTAAATAATATTACACTAGTAGCTGCACCTTGTCTTACGCCTATGGCTGTACATATTATAGCGGATTTCAATATACTTTTAGTACATGTATAAGTAGCTAAGATTGCCATTAACATTACTTTTCCACAACCCAATTTTCTTAATCTTTCAATAAGTTTCATTCTAGGTATATTATCGTAAGCCTTTGAGAAATCTACAAATAGTACAAAAAGTTTCTCCCTTTTAAAAATCGCATAATCTATAAGTAGACGCAGTGCTAATATATGTTCAGTGCAACTGCGGTTTTTTCTACCCCCTGCCTGACACCTACTTATATTGCACCATAAGGACAGTCTAGCTGATAATAACATATCATAAATCTTAGCACAGGTCTCCATAATTGATATACCTCTGTAATTACCACAAATAGCTCGGCTCCCCGATTTGAAAATTACTATTAAGGGGGGCACTCTGTAATTAAATTTTTTTTTTGAAGAATTTTGGTCATTTTTTTTATTTTTTGTTCTAAGCCGATTTTTAATGGAGATTCCAAATATGCAAACGGTTTGACAGAGCGACTTTTAGTTTTCGAGATATATTGACTTTCGTACACCTTAATCTGGCACAAAAATATCCAAATTTTTCGTATTTTCACTCATAAGAAGTTTATTTTCGGTTTTCTGGTGTATCCAGTGTAATGTTGCTTAGCAACTGTATCTAAGCATCAGTGGCGGTAAATTTAAACGAGTATCTGTGAACATTAGTCCCTTTCCCTTGTACTGTCTGACTGTGAATTCGGCTCTAACACAAATCTGTCCCTACCCACACTGCCGTACCGGTAGTGTGGGTTAATTTTTTTGGTTAGGGTCAACACAGTCAGAACCCCAACCTAACTGTAATCTAACCCTAACCCCAATATTAACCGTTTGCTCCCTAATCCTAGCTGGAACCGTCTGCCTAACCCTAGCTCATGGTAGCTAGAACAGTCACAGCTGTTAGGTTAGCCTAGGATTCTGAAATTCTGATTACACGAATTACAAGATTGCAGTAGTATATGCCTAGAACGTAAATGTCAAAATCACTATGTCACAATGTCATAATCATTAATTAATATACATCGTATTGGTGATCTTTACTTAAAACCGAAAATTCCGCATGTAGCACATGGAGCACTACATGTTAAAAAAAAAAATTCGTAAATTGAGTTATTTTAACTGAAAATATTGCAAAACTAAGATATTTTTATCAAACTAATCTGCTTTCGAACTTTAAATTGGATTTATTCCTATTTCATTTTTTTGCACTTTTTTATATTTTAAAATGCTACTACTTGTAGGGAATTGGTCAAAACTGGCTGATTTTTGGCATGCGTGGTCTTGATGAAGTGTTTTAACTATGCAATTGACAAAATTTTGAAATTTTGATTTTAACCAAAGTTATAGTCAAAATTTGAAATTTTTTGTGACTTTTTCGAGTTTTTTAGTTATTTTTGGTGAAAAATTTCGAAAAAATGGAATAATTTTAAAAGTAAGACAGATGTTTAAATTCTGTCAATTGCATCGTTTTATAACATTGTTCCGGACATTCGAACCGAATTTTGAACAATTTGAATCAAAATTGCGGTTCTAGAAGCCTTTTTTTAAAAATTTGAATAAATTATGTTAATTAGCAAAATTAAAATTAAAAAAAAAAAATTTTGCGATTTTCAGTTTTTTGGATCTATATTACATAGGTTTGCCAAATATTACTATTTTTGAACATAGTCCCGCGCCAAAATTAAGAAAATAAAAACGTCATTCAATTACAGAGTGCCCCCCTTAATTTACTGTAGCACCACGATGTGGGGTACGCCCCAAATTTAAACACGAAATTAAAAAATGCAAGAAAAAATATAAGCCAATTACCAGGTAGCGAAGTGAACAATCCAAGTGCGACACCTATGTAACTTTTATTTATTTTTATTTCACTTAAAACTTCCGCAAATTCCTTTTCTGACAACGGATCATCTAGAATCGGAACATATGGAGCGGTTGAAAATTCGTCAGTCATATTACATATTACGCTTTCTGAATTACATATTACGCTTTCTGATTTACATATTACGGTTCTGAATTACATATTACACATTCTGAATTACATATTACGCTTTCTGATTTACATATTACGGTTCTGAATTACATATTACACTTTCTGAATTACATATTACGGTTCTGAATTACATATTACGCTTTCTGAATTACATCTTGAAAAGGTGTAGTTAGTAATTTATTTAATAATTATTTTACTAATGTTGCCTCTAATTTAGTTAAGAAGTTACCGTTATCAAGTAATAAATATAGTTTTCTTAAGGATGGTGCTGAAGTACTTAAAGTGCCTATTACTTTTATTATTAATTACTCTATCGTAGATAATGTAGTACCAGACGAACTGAAATTAGCTAAGGTTGTTCCTCTGTATAAAAAGAATAGTAAAGTAGAACCCTATAATTACAGACCTGTTAGTATCTTAAGTATTGTATCTAAAATTCTAGAACGTTCTGTTTTTCTACAGCTGGAAGCACATCTTAGTAGGCTAAACCTGATCTATGAACTTCAGTCCGGTTTTCGTAAATCATATTCTACAGATTATAACATTCTACAGATATCTACAGATAACATTCAACAGATCTATAATATTCTACAGATCCTGCCTTATTAACTTAACTGATACAATTAGATTTAATAACGCAAAGGGTTTATATACTGGTATGGTAATGTTGGACCTACTGTACAAAAGGCTTTCGATACTGTAGATCATGAAATTCTGCTTGGTAAGTTAGGCCTGATGGGTGTAGGTACTATAGACTGGTTCAAGTCCTACCTGTCAGACAGAGGTCAAACTGTAGTCATTAGCAAATCGCAGTCTACTGTACAAGAGATTACCTGTGGGGTACCGCAAGGTAGTATATTAGGTCCTCTGCTTTTTGTATGCTATGTAAATGATATGATAAGTAGTATAGATCCCGATTTTAAACTCATTTTATATGCCGACGACAGTGCTCTTATTTTCTCTCATAAAGATCCTATCCATATTTCCCAAAAGTTAAGTGCAGTTCTAGAATCCTGTAATGAGTGGTTGGTTGATAATAAGCTATCCATTCACTACAGTAAGACTGAAAGTATTTTGTTTGGTTCCAAAAGAAAGTTAAAGAAGGTAACTAAGTTTTAAGTCACTAGTAATGGATATAAGATTGAAAATAAAAAGGAAGTTAAATATGTAGCCGCCACATTGGATAACTGCTTATCAGGAGAAAGCACAGTGACAAATATTTTCTCGAAAGTTAACAGTAGGCTTAGGTTTCTATACAGAAATAAAAATAGTTTGAACACCGACTCCCGCAAGTTACTATGCTCTTTTTTAATACAGTGTCACATGGACTATGCGTGCTCTTCTTGGTATGAAGGCTTAACAAACAGCTTAAATGTAAATTACAAGTAGCTCAGAATAAAGTAGTACGGTTTATTAAAGACTACAAACCTAGGCACCACCTAACTCCAGATGACTTTTCTGAATCTGGACTACTTAACTTAGATAGTAGAGTTAAGCAGCTACGCGAACCATGTGCATAAAGTGTATAATGGTAAATGTCCCAATTACCTAAAACAAAAATTCAACAGAGTACGCGAAACACACTCTTACAGTACCAGAGCTAGTGCTTCAAACTTCTACCTCCCAAATTGTAAATCCTTTGAATCTGATACTTTCTTTTTTAACGGCATTAAAAATTGGAACGCTCTGCCTAATGAAATTAAAAACCTAGATAATCAACATTCTTTTAAATCTGCAGTTAAATCTCAACTCCGTGTGCAATGTAAAAATAGGTACAATAGTCCTACAGTAAGTTATTAGTTTATTAATTATTTACTATTTATACTGTAATTACGTTTTATAATAAATTATTCTGTACATTATATCTTTATCGTTGAGTCGGGCATTGTCACGCTCTCGGTAAAGTTGTACATGTACATAGTGTAATTACGTTTTATATTGGTTTTAGGTTAGCGTAGTGTAATATTGTATTTGTAACCAAGTAACATAAAGGACCCCCTTGGAAATAAGCTGCAAAGCTTTAGGGGTAATCCTATATGTTATGTTGGACAATACCTTTATACCGGTACATTGTTTGGTGTATTTGTTATTGTTTTTACATAATGTATAAATAAATCTATCTATCTATCAGGCAATACACTGTCATTATTGAGGAGCTTTTCGAAGTGGGACTTCCAACCATTGAGGCGATCGGCTGGTGATTCAGCCTTAACCTTGGTGGTTGTTTGGCTGTTTCGACCAGCAAGCAAGTTGATCGATCTCCATGCCTGGGATGATTGCCTGCTGTCGTCAGCATCATTGATGGCATCAACCTGTTGGTTTATTAGCTCCTGTAAATTAACAGAGTACTGCCTGTATTTAATACAAGTTTTTAATAAACACTTGAAGGTGAGGTAAAAAAGCATTTTTCCAATTCGCTACTATTTTAAAAAATACTAGCATTCATGAAAAAATAAATTCCCCACAAAAAATATTTTATCCAAAAACACGAGCTAGTCAAAAAATACTAGCTACCAAAAAATTTAATATACATAAAAATATATATATACATATAAAATAGGTGTTTTAACTAAAAATGAATAGCTATAATAATCTACAGAAGGTATAGTAATTGTTCTAGAACAATAAAAACAATACTGATAATATATTCCGTATGCCTATTATAGGAAAACAAAGACAGAATAAGTGCAAAGATGGAAACTTTACCGGTAATGCGTTAATAAGTAAAATATAACATGCATCAACACATTTAAGAAGCTACAATTGCTTATGAATTCTGAAATTCAAATATTGTGTACAAGACAACCCATATTATTTACATATAATTAGTAAATGTCTTCTGCCTAAAGTTGTAGTAATCGTTTAAATAACGAAAAATGCAATAATTCCCAATCGATCTAAGCATGCTGATAAGGTCGGCGGAAGGTAATCAACCAACGGCGACCTACTGCGAAGACGCTTGTAGGAGTTGCGACCACAAGCGGTTTACTCCCGCAACTGAAAGATATGAGTATGAGAACCCTCCAGGAGAAATACCGGCTCGGTCGTCGTCCAGGTCAACAAGGACCGCGTCCCTCAGTGGTACACCAGGCTGGGGTCGATAAATTGGCTACTGGAACAGAAGACAGAGAAGAAAGAAGAACCAACCTGTTGAAATGTAAAAAGACACTAAAGATTGCTACAATGAACGCACGCACGCTGAAAGCACAGAGCAAACAGGGTGACATGGTCGCTCTGGCAATGGAATATAACACCGACATCATCTGCATCCAAGAACATCGGATTTGTCATGAAGACACTGCCATGAAGTACAATGACATTGGAAATGGATGGACGTTAGTAACAAGCTCAGCAGTAAGAAACTCGGCCAATGCATCAATTGGTGGAGTAGGAATTCTGCTAAGCCCATTTGCACTTAAGACCCTAAACAACATCGAATCTATAAATTCCAGGGTTATGATCGCAACATTTGATGGGAATCCCAAGACAACAGTTATATGTTGCTACAGTCCAACCAATGCATCAGAGCCAGAACAAGCAGTCAAGTTTTATGAAGAACTGACTGGACTTATTAAGGACTTCCCGAAACACAATGTTAAAGTCATTGCTGGTGACCTGAATGCGCAAATTGGCCCAGAAGACATCAAGGGTTACACCTATAACACCAGTTCTAAAAGAAATGGGTACTTACTTTTAGACCTAATGGAAGAATGTGAATTGATACCAACAAACAACACATTCGAAAAGAGTAAGGGGAAGCTATGGACCTTTCAATACCCTAATGGAACCAAAGCACAACTGGATTACATCCTTATAAACAAAAAGTGGAGAAATAGCATGATCAACTGCGAGGCATACAGCTCGTTCAACCTAATTGGTTCGGACCACAGAATTGTGACTGCAGAGATCAGACTCAGTTTGAGAGCCAGCAAACCCAGGACAAGCAAGCAAATCAACTATGACTGGGAGAAACTCAGAACTGACAATGCTGTAAAGGATGCTTATACAGTAGAAGTTCAAAACCGCTTTGAAGCACTTCAGTCAATGGATGAAGACCAATCCACCGATTCAATATACCAGAATATAATAACAGCCCACAAGGAATCAGCTAAGAGGCATATCCCCCAGAAACCTAAACGAAAACAGTATGTGCCATGGCAAAACTCTGAGGTTACTTGTAAGAGAGAAGATCTTAAGATAGCCTACAAAGTTAAAACCGAACAACCAACAACCGAAAACATTAACAAGGTTGAGAAAGCTAAGGACGATCTTAAATTGGCCTACAACATCAGCCAGGAAAAGTACATACAGGATAAAACTGAAGCAATTACAACTGCTCACATACAGCAACAATCAAGACTTACCTGGCAAACTGTAAATGAGGTATCTGGTCGGAAAAGTTGTGCAAAGGGGCGCCTCAAAGCCGATAGTCCTGAAGAACGTGTTGGGAAGTGGAAAAATCACTTCAGCAACTTGCTTGGGCAGCCACCAAACATCGAGGTCAGCCCTACAAGGAAAATATATGACAAGACACTACCTATAGAAACAGGGGACTTCACACCTGCCGAACTCCAAAGAAGCATTAAAAGCATGTCCAATAATAAAGCGAGTGGATTAGATGAAATCCCAGCGGAGGTATGGAAAACCGGAGTGCTAAACAGACCATTATTGAATGTTTGCAACCGGATGTTAAAAGGGGAAAAGCCACCACCAATTTGGACTAAAGGTCAACTAAAGCCTCTCCCCAAGAAAGGAGACCTCGGCATACCAACAAACTATCGTGGGATCTGTCTGCTTGTGGTAGCTGCCAAAATATACAATAAAATGATTCTATATAGGATTAGGCCTCACATAGAGAAACTACTGCGTAAGAGCCAAAACGGATTTCGACCAAGTAGATCAACAATAGCTCAGATACTTGCACTACGGAGACTGATTGAAGGAATTATGTCAAAGAATCTCCCCGCAGTCATGACTTTTGTGGACTTCAAGAAGGCATTCGACTCCATCCATAGAGGCAAAATGCTTGAAATCCTAAGAGCTTATGGAATACCAGAAGTAATTGTTGCTGGCATTGGATTGTTATATTGTGACACAGAAGCGCAGGTACTCTCACCAGATAGTGAAGTTTTTCTCAATCCTGGCTGGCGTACTGCGAGGTGACTCATTAGCACCATTACTATTTGTAATTGTACTGGATTACGCAATGAGGAC
>JAUCBJ010003859.1:0-22391 GCA_032718475.1 Nemertoderma westbladi
TGTTCAATCGCCATCAAAACGCCATCATATCCAACCAAATTCGCTTTTTGCAATTTGAAATGTTTGCTACTTGTAATTTTCGTCCCACCAGCCAGACAAGCACCAAAATTGACAGTTGCGTTACCACGAATGAGTTGTAACGTGTTGTATCGTGATCAGCTACCTTGAAAACCAGTATAGCTTCAGAATTACCAAACCAAAGGCATAATTTGACAGTTTATAATTTTGTGCTAGGCTTACTTGTAATTTTCGTTCTGGGGCATGAGAATAGCACCAAAATTGGGTTTGCATTACCAGAAATATTTATAACTACTGTAGTTTCATCGTAATCAGCGACCTCGAAAACGTGTGCGTTCAGAATTATCAAACTAAACACAAATTGTTTTTATTTTGACATTACTTTACTTGTACTTTTCATACTGGGGGACCAAAATAGGAAAAAAATTATGGTTGCTTTTCCAAAAAATATTTTTAACAAGTTTTATCGTGATCAGTGACCTAGAAAACCCTATTATTTAATAGGTTCAGCCACAATCTCCCGCAAAGCGGAGGCGGTTTGTTCAAGTGTCAAGCTTGGGGGAACCAATGAGACACCTCCAATGTTATATAGTGTCTGGTTGGAGATGTGTGAGCAATGTACTTGACACAGTGACCCCGAACTAGCATTCAGAGATTTGGTGTCCGCAGCAATTAGAGCCCAGCATGGACTCTCATAGAGGAGTACTGGGACTATTGCTGCTCTAAATAATAGGACCTTAAGTTTCCAATTAATTATCTGTGACTTCCAAATCCTGGAAAGCCTATGCAAGGCTGCCCATGCCTTTCCCTTACGTATTAGAAGGTCCTCACATCCATGATCCCAAGTAACAGAAGTCGTCCACATGCACAAGCATACCATTCTTTGGGCTTATGCACATACTATCAGATATTTCCTGAGGACTTTCAAAATGAACTGTCAACATTTTTGTTATTTGATTATTGGGCATTCGTTTTATGTTATTATATATATATATATATTAATTTTTATAGTATTTGCGCCTCATTGGGTTATGTCAGTGCTTTAATTGGAATTAGCATGAATTAGTGAGAAAGCGAATTGCGTTATGTAGGGGACTTTTTAAGTCATAATAGGCCTAGGCCTAATCAAAATAATTTTATTTTATTTCAGGTAGCAGGAGTATAATGGCACAGTCACAGGGAGATCATGGATACAAATGGATATAAATGATCTTCGTTGTAGCAATATTGCACATGCTAGGAGAGATATTGTACAATGTCACGACAATCATGAGTATATGATAAGTATTACTGGTGATTCACATATTAAACATTTATTACATTACATACCCAAATTAGATAGACCTCATGTTGAGCCAGGCATCTATCCAGACTATTTGGGTCTCAAAACAAGTGTTGGTAAGGTTGAATATTTCTTTCCTGAAATAAGAAAATACGTGCCGACTTTTAAAGAGTTTCTTTGCGTATTGAAGAACTACAAAACAATGTTTTATAAACCATGTGCAATCTTTTTGTCACAAGGAGGGAATGATATCGCTGCTGGTGCGACTGTCTCAGAGACAGAGAGCAGTTTGAGACAATACTTGCCCAACCTGCATGAATCCACTGGGGCTAAAGTTATTTTGGTAGAGCTATTTCCACATGTGAATAAATGCACTTTTTGACTACGGATTTATGGACCAAAGTGCATTTAAAATGTACATACAGGAATGGTTACAAGAAAAAAAACGGTTGGGGTTTCAAATTTTAATACGCAGCATACCGAAATTATTTATTTTAAAAAATGAATTTAATGTGAATGGAACTTCTAGAAACTTACGGCATAAATGAAAAATAATGTCGATTATGACACCAAATGTCTTTTCCACGATTATTCGACAATAACAAATTGTGTCTACCATTCTGATAATAGTGATTCTTGTTTTAATTATTGTTCTGTGAAACTCGCGGTTGGTTATGGGAAATGGTTATCATCGAATTAATGTATATATAATTAATTATTGTGTTATTATATGCTTCTTATATTTGTTGATTATACATATACTAGGGTGTGTCTGGAATCACTTTTTTTGCGGAATGGCTTAGCAACTCATACAATTGAGGAGGCTTGGCATCCTGATATGAATACTGATTTTTTTTCAAAAATCAATGATGGGATCAGGTGGCTCCAGATGGATCAAGATATGACGTCATTGGCAGAAAAGGTTATTTTTAGAATATCATTGATTCGTGAAATTATTTTCCAAAAACGGTGCAACTTGCACCAGTGAGAAAGATTAAGGCATTCAGTTGATTGTTGAAATACATTTTATATTTGATTGATCGGATCAGGTGGCTCCAGATGGATCAAGATATGACGTCATTGGCAGAAAAGGTTATTTTTAGTAGAATATCATTGATTCGTGAAATTATTTTCCAAAAACGGTACAACTTGCACCAGTGAGAAAGATTAGGGCATTCAGTTGATTGTTGAAATACATTTTAGATTTGATTGATCGGATCAGGTGGCTCCAGATGAATCAAGATATGTCGTCATTGGTAGAAAAGGCTATTTTTAGAATATCATTGATTTGTGAAATTATTTTCCAAAAACGGTACAACTTGCATATAAATGAGAAAGATCCGGGCATTGAGTTGATTGTTGAAAGTTGATTTTTGAAAGTTGAGTTGATTGTTTAGTTGATTGTTTAGTTTTTATTGATGGGACCAGTTGGCTCCAGAGTAACTAAATGGTGACGTCATACCTAAAAATGTCCAATTGAAGAACAAAAAGTGCTAATAATAGAACCACTCTCATATGATATGGTAAGTAAAGTAGGAAAATAATGCTGAATCATGCCAATCACTGAATCATGCCAAATAAGAAAGCCTTACATTGATATAAAAAAATATAGTACCTTTACTGTACCAAAAAAATACAGTGGCTACAAATTAGCAAATTATATGGCGGGTTTTTTGAAATATGTTTTGGTACTGATTAATAGATATTCTCACTAGTCAGTTTCTCCTGTTATGTCTGTCGACTGTGTTACACAGTAAGAAGCCTACATGCTGAAATTCTGAAATATACTACTGTAATTCTGGAATTTACAGTCTCATTTGCAAACCTCTACCTATAAATATATAAATAGAGTAACATAATAGTAATAAATTAGATTGTGTTTCAAAGTTTGCGGGATAGGCATCAATTCATTGATTAGGTTTAGCTTTACGGACAGGATACGCCACATCATGGATGTTTTCCATGTGTGCCCGCAGCCCGGTCTGTAAAAATTTACAATTAAAATGAGAAAATAGAGATGTATAATATGTAAACTGTTTATAAAGCCGATTTTTAGTTTTTAAGTTGGGGAACATTTTGTTTACCCTGTTCTAATTGAAATTTTTGAGAATTTTCATAAACTTCCTTTATTTTCTCTGTAGGCCAAGGCCACATATTCCACATAATGATGAATTGTTACTTTGTTGCATAGCAACCGTGCTGTATCAAGATTACTTGCTTCCAAAGAGTGTAGTGGTAAATTAAAAAGCCACATATTCCACAATGATGAATTGTTACTTTGTTGCATAGCAACCGTGCTGTATCAAGATTACTTGCTTCCAAAGAGTGTAGCGGTAAATTCAAAAGACATCAATGCCTAAGGTTTCAAAAAACATTGTAGTAGGCCTACTGTATAGTATTATATTTTACTGTAATATTAGTATTATAAGTATTATCGCGAGTTGTATTTAGGATCTTGTGTACATGTGAAATGAGTACAAGAACCAGCACTGCCAAACTATATGGCCAACCAGCCAAACTACCATTCAATCAATTACCTACCCTTAGAGAAGTTCTACAACACTACCAGTACACAAAAGAAGATTACAAAACAGCAAATGCTACAAGTAAGGAACCTGGATACCGCACAATTTCGCAACTAGTGGCAAATGATGTTACAGAGATTTATGCACATGCCAGCATACCAACTATCAGTGTTGAAGGTATCATTAAAAAGATAATCAAATCAGTATTGGATGTAAAGAAATTGAAAAAGTTTTGAGATGATCAAAAGTCGAAGCCATATTATGTGGAAAGAGTTGAAATGATGCAAACAAATTTTAATGGACTGTTTGATGTTGTTGATGATAAAAGTGTTGCTGCTAGAGAGTTGGATTTCTTGAAAGATCAGCGTAATAATCGAAGGATGGTTATCGGTAGTCTAGATCGTTTAGTGAGTACAGCTAACATCAAGCGGGTTACCATAAATTATCAGGCAGCTCAGCGGCATGAGCGAGAAGCAGTAAGACGTAGGTTATCTTATCCTTTAGTTTGTGAGGAATCAGTTCCTGATTCTCTTCCAAATTCTATAACTAATCAAAATGATGGAATTCCAAATAAAGTAGTGAAACGTTCTGATGGCCAAGACACCAAGATTGACAGCAGCGATGATGAATCTTGTTACAATTTCAAAAAGCCTCAGCCACTCGTTAATGTCTCAGCTGTTTGCCATGAAGCCAGTCGGTATGGTGTATCTTTAAGAGCAACAGCTGCAATTGCCTCAGCTACTCTCAGTGATAGCACTTGCAACGAACGAAAATGCAAGGATGGCCAAATATGGCAATGCCCTGTGCGCAATTGCAGGAAGGAGAAGCTATTCGTCACAAATAATAATAATGGTAACAACAATGGTAAAGAAATCACTGAGCTGCCCAGAGTTCCAGTTCATTATTACAAAAGCGATCAATTGAATGGATTGACTTTGCAAATAGGGTATTTAGCACTGCCCAGAGTTATCTCTAGTATAGAGCTATTGTTGACTAAGGTCAGTGTATTGTCTGACCTATCAGCAAAACCTCATAGCACCACTGAAAAACAGTGGGATTTAATACAAGCATCGTTGGGAACCTTTTATACAGAAGCAGTTGCGATGCAAGATTTGCTATTCACACAAAGCGTAAAGGCTATCAATAAGAAGATGAAAAGCGCGGCCTGGAACAAGCTGGGAGCAAAGGGAAGTAATTTGCCTGAAAACATAAAGGCACAATTTGATGTATCAACTTCTTTCCCGTATCTGTTAAAGAGAGGGGCCACAATCCATGGCAGATTGAGAAGCATCTAGAAGGGCAATAAAAAATTAAAAGACGCGGAGGGGTTGCTGAAAAAATCCAGAGCAATAAGAAAGAGATTGGTGGATGGAGTATCCTCCCCCTTTCAGAAAGAAGCAATCTTGAGGCTCTTCACGGATGAAGGATTCCAAAACGGTAAGGAGCTACTAAAAAGTAAATTGATAACTTTAACTTTATACACGAAGCCCAAGAGAAATGCCCAATACACCCTCAGTCTGTCCCACTGGTGGCTCCGGAGGAATGACCCCCCATTTAAGAGAACAGTGGAAAGAATTTTTCCTTACGCTACAGCAGATACCATTGACAACGATACATGACCCATGGGTCCCAATCATGGCATGTATGGAAGCATTTTCGGAGAATCCCGAAACTATTTGCAACATGTTTCCTGTGGGAGAGGAGTATAAAATACCCTCTAGTTCTGAGTGGACAAGACTGAGCACCTCCAAGAAAGCTCAAGAATCACAACAGGCTATTGTACCAGTAGTGGCAAAATTTGGAAGTCACCGAGAATTAATTGGAAACTTAAGGTCCGATTATTTAGAGCAGCAGTAGTTCCAGTACTCCTCTACGGGAGTCCATGCTGGGCTCTAACTGCAGAGGACACCAAATCGCTGGATGGCACATTCACAAGAATGCTACACCGGTTTCATTGTGTCAAGTACAATGCACACATCTCCAACCAAACACTATATAACATTGGAGGTATCTCATTGGTCCCCCCAAGCTTGACACTAGAACAAAATCGCCTCCGCTTTGCAGGACATTGCTTTCGCCGTGAGGACCAGCCAGTGCATAATCTTGTACTTTGGCAGCCTCATGGAGTGAATAAGCATGGTGGACAGCTCATGTCTTTCTTGAGACGCATCTTAAAGGACACTGGCCTTGAAGATGCGGATGATCTAGCAAATTTCATGGGTGATAGGGAGTTGTGGCGGTGCAATTTTGTTGACAAGCCGGCACAGCATTTTTAAAAATGCAGCTGCAATGCAGCATGCCGATCCTAGTAGTAGACCTCTACAAGGCGCATAAAGAGTCCCGACTCAAACAGACTACAGCGGCCAAGAATGCAGTTAAGGCTGCATCTAGGTCCCTGAACAGGCAGCACTCTGTTAATTTACAGGAGCTAATAAACCAACAGGTTGATGCCATCAATGATGCTGACGACAGCAGGCAATCATCCCAGGCATGGAGATCGATCAACTTGCTTGCTGGTCGAAAAAGCCAACCAACCACCAAGGTTAAGGCTGAATCACCAGCCAATCGCCTCAATGGTTGGAAGGCCCACTTTGAAAAGCTCCTCAATAATGACAGGGTATTGCCTGGTAACTTTAAAGAAGTAAAAGTGTCTGAGTCTGTACTACCAGATATTCCCATTGTTGATATCTCCTTTGCAGAAGTGAAGGCTGCTGCAAAGAGCATTAAGACCAATCGTGCCAGTGGAGTGGATGGTGTTCCCGATGGTGATGGGGACTTGGACAATCAGTTCCTGGCTTACATTATATCCTATAGTTGGCCAATCAGTGATCAGAACGCCTTCCAATTGTGTAGCTAGCTTACCTAGGCCCTAAGGCAGTTGCTTAGCTGGAAACAATTGGAAGCTTATACAAAATTAATTATTATTAGTTTGCTTATTAATTTGAACCATATACAATAATATAATTTTTTAGCTTTCAAAGCCAATACTGATGTTGATAAATCATCGTATTGTGCTCCCTAGAGATATGATACTGGTGTTTTTATGATTTTATACTGAAATTACGATAATTTTATAGGACCCCAATTGTTTCTTTTATCAATTAGTTCAGTTTTAAAAAATTTAGACCTATGCTTATTTTTAGGGAAATTTAGAAATAAAAATAAAAAATATACCGGTACAAAAATATTCTGATAGTGACTAATAAGATTTACTTATCTATATTATAACTTTTAAGCTACAAATATATTAGATATAGATATTAGAGATATAGATATAATATAGATATACATAAATATAAATAGATAGTAAGTATGGGTAAATATATTTGGAAAACAAAGTCCCGAGATTATAAAACTACATATTCTGATAATGATTTAAAGGCAGCGCTTTGGGCAATAAAATCGGGGAAGAAACTCTTAACAGTTAAGAAAGAATACAAGATTCCTTATGGAACACTGTGGCGTGCAGTTAAGGGTAGAGGGTAGGTTGTAGGTTCAAAAAAACGGGAAAAATTTTTTTGTAGTGTTTTGTGCAGAATTTTATGGGGAAACCGAATAAAAAAACAATTTGTCCATATCTTGATTCGTTTTCATTATTGTTGGTAAATTATCCATAGCGGGAAATTCAAATTTTATAAATTACAATGTTAGATCAACTTCTATTTTTTATAGGACATGTAGGCCTAGATAGTACAGTAGTAGGCCTGTCAGTGCCAAGGCATAAATTATTGCAGAAGGCACTTTTCATTACTCTTCTATAGACTCTTTAATTAATTAATTGTCATTACTACTGACTACTGTACTTTTAATTAAGATAATTACGTCAGTACATGTCAGTCAGTATAGCAACATGCGGTGATACTGGTAACTGTTGAATATACTGTAGATCAAGCCTACCTATGTTGCCACTGTGCTGCTGTGCATATACCATGGAACATTTATTTCATTGTACTCAAAGTACTAAGCTAACGGCTAAACATAAATATCAAGGAAACCTCTAATACTAAACGCGGATCGAAGTGTGCAGCATATAGAAATATAAAACTAATACACAGAGAGCTACTTCTGCAAATGGTGGCTATATAATTATTCATAGTGATATATTGACAAAAGTTTTAGGATCATATGTTGTTTGTAAGAGTTGTAAGGAAGGTATCATTTCTCTTCGAATTGGTGATGATCATGTTGGCCTATCAGTTCAACTCAATCTTGACTGCGATAAATGTCAACTCAAAGAGAGCTGTATGTCGTCACCAAATACAACTACAAAAAATAAACTGTATGATGTCAATATGAGAGCAGTTTATGCGTTTTGCTGTTTTGGTTTGGGGAAAGAGAGTGCAGAAACATTCTGCGCGATGATGGATCTACCACCACCACTTACTAAACAATCCAAGTATCAACAAATTATAAAAGATAGTCTGGAGAGAATATCATTATCTTCAATGAAGAATGCTGCCAAAGAAGCAGTACTAGAAAATCATAGTGACGTAAAGACGGACATTGCTATTAGCCTTGATGGCTCATGGCAGAAGCGGGGGCATAAGTCCCTCAATGGTATTGTGAGCTGTACATCTGTGGACACTGGACGAATTATAGATGTCCAGACTTTCTCGAAATACTGCCATCAGTGTACTATGATAAACCTTATCAAGGATACAACAAAGAAGTTTGAGGCTATGGAGCTACACAAGAATATGTGTTTGAAGAATTACGCAGGATCTAGTGGGGGAATGGAAGTAGCTGGGGCTAAGGCGATATTTTGTAGATCAATATCTGAGCGGGGGGGTCCGTTATACACAGTGTCTCTGTGTACATTGGTATAGGATGGGATGGGGGGACAAAAAAGACAGACATAGTATCCTAGAAAGCTTACACATTAGAAGCTTTAGGTCCAAGAGCCATTAATAAGCGTTTGTAGGTCACCAGTTACTTACAGTTTGTAAGTAGTACAGTAGTATGTACTGTAGCAGTCTTGTCGTGCTAATTGGCCTGTGCGATTTTGTGCTATTTCAGTATTTAATATGCAATTTCCATTCATTATTAATAATTAGGCCACTTCCATATTTCCATATTATAACTTCTGTATATAGGACTGTATGCATTGATACATTGATAAGTACCGGCTATTGCCGTCGAAATATATTTGTAATTAATTACCATATTATATATACTATATTATTATATACGTCTCCAACTTTAGTCTTATTACACAATAGTATTATTATTAATAAACTACTAACAACTAATATTACTATTAATAAACATTATTAAAAAGTGATAACAATTCCACTTAATTCACTGAATTATTAAAATCGTCACAACAAACGTACAATTACACAAAAATACACCTTATGTCATTTAACCAAATATTATCGTATAAACCAATATTATCGGTGGCCACCACTCATCCCCACACTGTCTTCCTCCAAGGAGGCAGAGCAGCTTGGCCTGTCCTGTAGCGTAGAAGTGCGAAGAGAATGAGCAATGAGAAGGAGATTAGAAAGATGAGCTGTTGCAACTGTAATTAAAGGTGTTATATTATGGTTTTGATCAGAAGTGGAAAAAATGAGAAAGTGCATCACTGGGGGTTGAACCAGCTCTATACGTAAGTTTCGGCCTAACAGGCCTCATCAGTAGCGCATTGCTAACCAGCTCAGCCACTAGCCCCTGACTCTCACACTCCCACCTATTCCACTTCTATTGAATGGGCAGTCTTAAGTTGCATCAGCTATAATGAACCGTGTCAGACAATGCGGACTACAAAGAGTGAGAATGGTGATCTCTGATGACGTTCTAGTACAGGATGTTAGTAATATACATAGCGAGTTTCCCCACGCTGGATGTAGGTTAGTAAATACAATTTTGCAAACTCAGAATGTATTTGTTAGTTTAAACCGTGTTAGCACCATTTTGCGCGAGATTGACCCTATTTCAACATCGGCATGGTGGGGAGAAGTTGTGGAATGACGAAGGTACTCTGATGTAGCATCTTACATAATCACCAATCGTGGTTGCGACCATGGAAGCTATATCGCGGGGTGGAGTATGCATAATCAGTGGATAACTGTTTGGAATAATCATTCACAGGCTAAGGACGGAAAGCTATTTGTCACCCTGTAAAATATTTTTAAACAGATAATAGATAATCAACATTCATGTAAATCAGCAGCTACATCTCACCTCCTAAGTTTGCAGTGTAAAAATAAGTACAATAGTTTCTACATTAAAGTTATTAGTTATCATTTAAAAATATATTGGACAAATATATCAATAAATCTATCCATCAACCATCTTGGAACCCTTCTTTTGGCACTATTACGTTTTTTTGAAAATTCAAGGCATTAAATATGAATTGTAATTTTTTCCTCTCCATTATTTAGTTACATCAAATTTTTCGTGCTCACTATTCGAAGAAATGCATCAAATGTGTGTGAAATTGATGGTTTCACAGAAATCCCGTTCAACAACAGTTCTGCCATTGTTGATAAGTTTCAGCAGTCCATGTTATGCCACCCAGAAATCGAACCGCTATTGGCTGATTCTGATTGAATATAACAGAGCAGTAGGGCGAGATACAGTTTTGTCTATGGCACTCCACTACTATGGGTACTGTACTACATACTCTGATACTCTAGCTGTCTAGCTAAATGCATAGGGCCTATTATGTGTTGCTTTAAATGCAATCATTAAAGATTATGCCACATAATCTAAGGCCTAGGCCAGACTCTGTATCTTACAGTCTTAGCATTATGCCTACAGGCCTATAGCAGTAGACTGTCAATTAGTCAGTATAATTTATATAAAACCAGCACAAAGCAATAACAATAAGGAAGTGTAAGCATACAGTACATGCAGAGCAGAGGTATTATACACAAACATTAGGCATACAGCTGTACAGACAGACAGATCTCAGTATGCAAAGATCTTACATTTAGTACTGCTGTACAGAATTTAATGACTGTATGACATTGGTGACTGCGTGCAGCAGTTCTGCAGTTGTCAGGAAACCAGCTGGAATAATGGTTTTACATTTTAGGGGTAGCAGCAGTAATACTGATTTGCCAGTAGTACTGATAAACCAGCGTTAAAACGAAAATAAAGCCTGTAAATTTCTATAAAATATCGTGTTGCAATGTCCGAAGTCAGGCCGGTTCCGAAAATGCCACAATTGTGATAAATGGTAGAGATGAGGCAAATCGTGCGTATAAGCGAACAACAGACAGACAGACACATGCGAGATTTTATATATATAATAGACTTGAAAGCCGTGGCTTTCGACCACTGCTTTCTAGTATGTAAGCTGATCATCATATCAATAAGTTAACAAAAGTTGCTTAAAATAACTTAACTTGAGAAATAGTTGAAGTCCCAGCGGGGTATCTCAGTCTAATGAGGAATAGTATAATAAGCGCAAACTGAAAAAAGCCATATAGTTATAGTTCGAACGTTTCGATTTAATCAATAAACCATCTTCAGCGAGATAAGGGCAGTAAGAACAAGAACTGTTCGGTGAGTCTCAGTTGTAGGCGGTTGAGATCACGTCGTTTCTTAGAGAGTTCAGTGACCAAAAGCCGACGTTGGCAAGAGTGGTATTCCGGAGTTCCGATGAGTAGGTTGTCCGATGTTTTGAAATGGAGAAAGTGGGGGATTAGATCAGAATCGATACATTTTTGGAGGAATTGTACATCAAGTTTAGTTTTTTCTACTTTAAACTGCGTTTTCTCAAAGACACGGAAAGTCTTTAAAGATTCACTGGGGTAGCGCTTGTTAAATATAGAAATAGTTGAAGTCCCAGCGGGGTATCTCAGTCTAATGAGGAATAGTATAATAAGCGCAAACTGGAAAAAAGCCATATAGTTATATTATAGTTCGAACGTTTCGATTTAATCAATAAACCATATTCAGCGAGATAAGGGCAGTTATGTACGTATGCAGTATGTGCTATATGGCTTTTTTCCAGTTTGCGCTTATTATGCTATTCCTAACTTAACTTGGTTTCGTTCGATAACTTAATTTCATGTTTTACTATTTCGCCTACAGTTGTTTAATTAATAAGCTTAAATGCAACTGCTTATGGTTTTGTCTGAGCTCGCTCGACCATGTATTAGTTCTTTATGGTTCTTTGGGTTTATTATGGTTATGTATGATTGTTTAATTAACTACAACACAACCAACATGGTTTGACATTGTGTGACATCACAGGGACCTTTTCAGCTTATAACAAATTAACATTAATTTGAGACCCCACCATGTTCTACTGTAATTCTATCTAGTCTATTCTATCTACTGTAATTCTATCTACTTTATGAACGCTATTGCTTTCAGTTAAAATGGGTTAAGCGTAAATCTGATATGACAGTATCAGAATAATGAAATCCGTTCGAAATTCCTTTCGAATTATCTTCTCAACTGGTGTGCTATTCCTGTCATTGGCCCTAGCGACCCTATATGTCGCCGAACCCGAGGGTGGTGTACAGAACCATGGTTCCTATCGCTTTAACATGGGTTGTGTCTTTATCTCCTTTGAAAGGTTCCCCTGGATTTCTGTGGGGGCATTCTAATAATAATAATAATAATAATAATATTGGTTATTTTTATAGCGCTTTTCTACGCTCAGGATACTCAAAGCGCTTTTATTATCATTACCCCAGCGGAGCCAGGTTCCCATTATACCGCTGGGTTGGCGTAGGCACTGATGTCTAAAGTGTCTTGCCTAGGGACACAACAGTGCGAAATTTATACAGCCTTTAGTCGGATTCGAACCTGCACCACCAAACACTATTGTGTAAGCAGTTCAGGCGCCGTATCCACTCGGACACTGCGACAATAAAGCGTAAATCTGATATGACAGTATCAGAATAATGAAATCCGTTCGAAACATATATAAAATTAATAAAGAAATTTTAATATAAAATTAATAAAACAGTTGGTTGTTATGTTGTAGATAATATTATGGACAATATGAATAATAATAATATATTATGAATAATATAATGGATAATATTAAGAGTGGTAGATATATAGCCTACTGTATAGAAATATAGTATTATAGTACAGTATAGTGCACTGATATTTGTTACAACAACTTACGTTTATATGTCGATTCATGAATAGCTTCTAATTGTTTCGTATCGTGGAAGCTCCCCACTTTAATGTTTTCAAACACTACAGAATCCCCTTCTCCGAAGATAAATTTATATATTCTTAGGTTGAAGATCGACAGGGTCAGAAACTCTGTCGAGTCAGAAACCTTAATTTTTCGCAACTTTTACGCTTTTTTCAGCTTGTCCCCCCACCACCTTCCATGTCAGTAATCGAAATTACTTTTACTTTACACTCTGCACTGCAACAAAATAAACTATATTATTTAGGCCTACATATAAAATATAAAAAAATTGATGGAATAATGAAAACAATTAATCCATGTTGAATAATAGGCCTAAGTAATAACTATTTATTTCTAGACTTATGATCTAGCACTTAATACGATTACTGCGTGACAGCGCGAGGATTTTAATAGTTAGGCTAGTGTACTTGTACTTTATAGGCCAACAATAATTTGTAAAAATGCCACTATATTAGTACATGGACAAATGGAACATGAATGAAAAGTGTACAAATAACAAAGGATAGTTTTAGGGGGGGGGGGGGGGGGGGTGGGGGGGTCGTATTTATGACCGGTACAGTTCATCCTCAGTATAGTCATTTAATATTCAGCATTTATTAGGCATAGTTATTGACAACCAATTTATTTAAAATTCAACAAGTACCTACTGAACTGACCTATAATACTTGAGCCATCTGGCAATGCTTTCTGGGTGCAAGAATGGAGTGTTCTGTAATCCAAGGAATCCACTCAGAAGGAGCCAGTGCCATTTTTCTACTAAGTTCGGAAAATGTATGCTAGAAATGGAAAATTAAAGAGTAATAATGTCAGTATTTTAAGTAATAAAAAAAGTAGTGGACAAATTAACGGTAGAACCAGGATTCGAACATGGTACCTCTCACTAACCTTTATAAGTTTTGACACCAGCGAATTACACTCCTCGTTCCTCATTTCAAAAGCGCGGCGCCTTTCAGACTGGGTAGGAGTGGGGAGACCAAAATCAGGTAAGTCCTTATGAACTCCCATCTGGAGCTTAGACTCAAGGTGAAGTAGGAGAAAGATACGGAGTTCGTTGTCGGTGGAAGAGGGGAAACATTGGCAAAAATCGTGAGTCCATTCATGATGATGTACCTTAAATAAAGCAAGGGGATTTGTTAGATTTACATTCATTAGCAGAATGGCAAATGTTGTTCGTATAGAACAGCATCCTGTAATAGTCCCAGTTTACAGCAAACTGCAAATAAAGGTTGATTGAACCTCACCTTGAACTGTGAGCATTTCCTAAAATGTAATACTTAATTTTATTTAAAGCCCTTGAAAATTACTTCTTCTGATGTATAATATTCATACGCTGCCCTTACAATGTGTGTTTGGACTCTCATTACAATTACAAGAAGGATTACAGGCAAAGAAATCTCCCACACCTGTAACCAATTCAAGCTGAAAATGTGTTAAAAATAATTGTTACAGACATTATTACGACTTAATTACAAACAGACAATTATGTCTGTAACATATGTATATAATGTGGGGCGAGCCACGAAGTTGGCGGAGCCTTAGCGAATTGACACTGTTAGGGGGTGGGTCAATTTATGCAAATAGTTGTCGTCGTCGTCGTCGTTGTCGTTGGGGCGAGCCACGAAGTTGGCGGAGCCTTAGCGAATTGACACTGTTAGGGGGTGGGTCAATTTATGCAAATAGTTGTCGTCGTCGTCGTCGTTGTCGTCGTCGTCGTTGTCGTCGTCGTCGTCGTCGTCGTTACGATTTTGACATGCTAATAACTTTGTCGGATTTAAAGCTGCCAAGTTGAAAATTTGTAGGTATCAATATGAGCAAAAGTTGAGATTTTTGAGAGACTTTCAGACACCATCAGTGCAATGGTCTCCCGCTAGAGGGCCACATGTCTAAACATTAAATGCCCTCCCATTTCTTTGCTTTTAATCCGTTTAAGCTGAAACTTGGCAGATATGTATTAGACCATTAGCTGTGACTTTCAAAGGAGGCGAATCCATCTGCAGTTCTCCAGTCTGCCGCTAGAGGGCCAAAGGTCTGAAAGTGAAATCGTTGTCGTCGTTACGATTTTGACATGCTAATAACTTTGTCGGATTTAAAGCTGCCAAGTTGAAAATTTGTAGGTATCAATATGAGCTAAAGTTGAGACGTTTGAGAGACTTTCAGACACCATCAGAGCAATAGTCTCCTGCTAGAGGGCCACATGTCTAAACGTTAAATGTCCTCCCATTTCTTTGCTTTTAATCCATTTATGCTGAAATTTGGCAGATATGTACTAGACCATTAGCTGTGACTTTGAAAGAAGGAATTGAATTGAATTGAAGGCTAATCCGTGTGCAGTTCTTCAGTCTGCCGCTAGAGGGCGAAATGTTTGAAAGTGAAATCTTTCTCCCATCTCGTTATTTATGATCCGTTCAAGCAGATATGTACATTGTTGTAGCAGATATGTAGTAGAAGTCGGCCTGAGTCTTTGGTGGGCAGTAAACGGTCTGGAGTCCTCCAGTCTGCCGCTAGAGGGCAAAATGTATAACTGTCCCCAATTCCTTGATATTAATTTATTTAAAGTGAATATTGGCATATGTACTAGAGCACATGCTGCGTCTTTCTGAGGAAGGTGGTCGATCTGCATTTCTCCAGTCTGCCGCTAGAGGTAAGCGGAAGTTCAAGACGCTGGTCACACTACTAAACGCATTATTTCAACATTCTCAAATATACGCTCCATAAATATTTCACGTTACTATTTTATTGATAATCAAGATATAAACCAAGCGGAATTGGGATGTAAACGTTAAGCAGACAACTGGTGCAGACAACTGGTGCAGACACCTGGTGCAGACACCTGGTGCAGACACCTGGTGCAGACACCTGCTGGGTGCAGACACCTGGTGCAGACACCTGGTGCAGACACCTGGTGAAGACACCTGGTGCAGACACCTGGTGCAGACACCTGGTGCAGACACCTAGTGCAGACACCTGGTGCAGACACCTGGTGCAGACACCTGGTGCAGACAGTTAGGCAGACCGGTACTGAAATGAATTACACAATAGCCTACATTCGCAGAAAAGCCTTTCTAGAATTATCACTTATGACTACTTATTTGCGTGCATTTTTCACTGGGATTGGCTGCGTGCGTGTCTAGCGTCGTCTCTTTGATTACGTTGAACCATTGGCAATATACAGAATGTTTTGATTGGACCTGTAGGACTAGGAACTTTGCGTGGAAGAATATAATGGTAGAAATCATAACAAATAATACTCATATAACTTATATTTCGGCAGTTCTTTTAAATATGTAAACCTCTACCGGACTGCTGATTCATATACATTCCTAACATTCCACACCACATTCCAATAATATCCTAATACAGTAATACTTTCGAATTAGTACTTAAATTAAATTTAAGTCACGTGCTGTGCGAAGGCCCCACTTCATGTAATTTGTATATGTATGTAATTAATATGGTAATATAATATGGTATGTAATTTTGTAAACTTAGACATACCTGGAAACTGGTATGTCCTTTTCAGTGGTCATTGTGGAGCAGAATTCTAAGGTAGAACTCGTCTCCAGCCAAAGAATGCACAGTATGAATCCTCCCACAGTTCTTCCATGTTGACATGGGTGCCACACTTTTGTTCTTCTATTAAATTGAAATGTTTTTGGGAAGTCGATGTAGTGTCTATGTAGTATCTGGCTGGATTTTTCGCATTGTATTTGAAGAATGGCGTCAGTTCCGTATATTTTGAACCACTATGGATCACTTGTTCAGTGTTTTCTTCTTCAAATACAATAACTTGTTCGTTCTCCAAGTGCACAAGCAATGCCTACACTGGAGGCAGCTGTTTCTTTATTTCAAAGCCCAGAGTTCACCAAACCACCTCAGGTGAGCCGAATGTAACTCATCCACATCTTCAGCAGCTACCATAAGTTGGTCACCGCCTTTAAGAATGTATTTAAATGAATATTTCACTGTATGAGGCAACACACAGATCTCGACGTTTATATCACACTCAAATTTTAGCAGTAAATATGGGAAACATGGCATTATCCATCTGTTGTCGATAGTTCTTACATTATGCTCCACACAACGACACAGGTGGCAATACGATACTCTGGATAATACACCATTTCCATCAAGTTGGTGTAGGCACAATAAGGAAAACATTTCTTGTACATGGCTGAAGAACGGTCTTGGCGACAAATGGGACTGCGGGAATGGGTCATGCAGTTTAAAACCAGATGACGGAGACGCTCAGCCTGGTCTCATTGAAGCCCTTCTGGGAAGTCGTTTGGATCAGGAGGAAGTTCCGCACAGAAAAATCCATCTACATTGTTGGCAGTATTGAAACGATCAGATGCGGCTAAAATTGCCAAAATATGACCCTGAGGGAGACCCCATTTCTGAAACTCCATACAGTGAGTTGTTTTACCCACCATTTCACCACAGAACATGGATACCCAAATTTCGTGCAGAACACCATTTAGATTCATCTGAAAAACATGAGAAACTATATCTGGGCGATCGGCTGCCACTTGATATGGTAGAAGTGACTCCTGGATCTCAGGCCAATTAGTATTGCATGTCATTGTTATGAACAAATCAGGCTTATTGAACTCTCCACATATCACCATGGCATCTTGAAATAACAACACTTCTGTGGTAGATACACTGTGGCAGAGCCATAACACAAAGACAGATATGATAACACTTGCATTTACTAACAATTGCATTTTTCGCCAGGATCCCGATTTTTCAGGTTTGGGTTCGGGATCCCGTTTAAACTGCGCAGTGCACTATAAAGTGCTACTTTACGATTCACACAAATCTAAAGTTATTATTTTCATTAATGAAAATAATAATATTATAATAATATGAAAACAATAAAATAGGACATGGGGTCTTATTCCCTCAGATACTACCTAGCATTTAGGGCCACTTGGGCCACTGTTAGTACTCAGGCACTAAGGCCCATCAAAAAACAAAATACCAAATCGATTTTAGTGCTACATAATCCAACCCAACTACCACATCTCATAAATTACGAAAAATATAGGACATTTTGTCCACCGAAAAGGTAAGTCTAACGAATAAATTTTATAAAAATAAAACGGTTTCGGAGATTTAAACAATGAGGTTAAACACTGGGATCCGTGGTTTTCCTCATCAGTATGCCACGAACCCCACCCCTACCCTAACATAACTGCACCACTAAATTAAGACAATGACCAATAAATTATAAATCCTACCGTACCACCAAACAGAGTTGAAACCACCCACCCCCAAAGTATGTTACCATCAGCCCCAAATGCATAAACATGATTCCCCACTGAATGCAACCAACCCCAATTAGCACCTACTGGTATGTACAGATAAATGATCAAATTTTTAATCAAAATTGTGCAGATGTCAGAAAATGCCCCTGTAAATATATAACTATATGGTGTTAGACAACCACGACTTTATAGAGGGAGGGATTGTGATATTAATATGAAAACAATAAAATAGGACATGGGTCTTATTTTAGATCTTATCATCATCATCATTATCATATTACATTAGGTCTTATTATTTTATTGTTTTCATATTAATATCACAATCCCTCTAAAGTCGTGGTTGTCTAACATCATATAGTTAATAATATAATAATACAGTTATTTATAAAACGCCCTTTTCTGCTAAGGTTCAAAGGCCCAACAAAGGGTAAATACAAAAAAAGTGAAATATACAGAAAATATCAGAAAATATAATTTTTTATAGAATAAATTATTTGAGTTATTTGAAGGCGATTATTATCGAATAAACATGTTTTCAATTGTCGTTTGAATGAGTCCAAATTTGAGGAAGTCCTTAACCTGAGTGGAAGATTGTTAAATACAACAAAGAAACAATTTTATTATTCATTTTCGAATCGATGTAGAATGAAGTAAAAATATAATATTGGCAATGAGGTACTACATACAACTTTCGAAAATAATTACTTGCCTTTTTACTCTTAATAATTTCAAATAATTCTGTAACAAATTTTAGAAACTTTTGTTGAGATTTTTATTTTCTACATTTATGTAAATTTATTGTTGAATATTATATTGTTAAATGATCTTCGCTGTGAAAAATTATTCGTATTTACATGTATTTTAATTCGGTTGCTTAAGTCAAAAAGTAAAAAGTATATATTATAAAAAACAGCGTGAAATAAAGTAGCAGTATTCTTACATATAATTTATACGCTCACTTTGAGGTAGGCCTAAGCAGAAAGTCAACAATTCTGTTCTTTACACATATGGTGTACATAAGCCATAAGAAGACAATACAGAATGCGATAATTGTTCCAGCATGATACCAGTGTGATTGTTTCAGTATTCCTACAATTTCTGTATTCTGCTGGGCTGTAGGCAGTTACTGGCATGGTAGTATGGACATACCTGTATCTAGGTGCTACTTTATTTAATTAAATCAATTTATGATGCTTACATTATTACATATTACACGTTCATGGGGTCTTCGCGCAGCACGAGATACAGCTCAGTTAGCCGACTCTAAATTTCGATAAATTTGTAGAATTGCTAAACACTTGACAGACTACAAGTGTTAAAAACTGGCCGACATACAGGTTATAATAGTGGTCATTAAAATTTATGAAGCACCGGTAGTTCCATAGTTATTAAGCCTAGACAAAGCTATATTTAGCGCCTCCTAGTGAAATTGAGTTCGAGTTAAATTGGGCTATACCATAAAATATCTCATTTAACCCTATTAATACCGGGCTATAAAATGTTGTACAAATACCGGGGAGGGGTCATATTGACCCCCCCCCCCCCCCCTCTAAAATCTACAAATATTAACGAAAACGTCTGATTTTTTGTTTGTACGTAGGTATGACTTGTCTGGATCCGACAGAAAAAAAAAATTTTCTAAAAAATGTACTGGGGTGGTTATATTGCAGCACCAAAATTACAAGTAGTGCACAATTTTCACCTAATTTGAAAGTTACATTTTCGGCTAATTATTTTTCAATACAGGTTTTCTGGAGTGCAAAATACATTGGAAAATATTAAAAAATGATATGATTACTATAAATGGCTGTTTAGTCCTCTCTGCCTAGGAAAAAAATGAAAAAAAACAAGTAACCAGCACTTTTCAGTTAGAACACAAAATTTTTAATTCACTAATACGATGCTATAAATTCACATTTTCAGGTTTTCGAGGGCGCTGATTCTAATGGAATACATTTCTAATATGCCAGATCATTGCTACTTGTATTTTTCCGCGTAATTTGGCAAATTTTGGTGCAAGCACCAAATTTCGTACCCATCACCAAAAAGTACAAGTTATCGACGTCCAGTGCTGTTTTTATTGATTCCATCGGATTCAGGACCCTCATAAACCCGTATAACGCAAGAAACAAGGTGATACTATCTACTTATCAATTTGCATATTTTCCAAAATTTGGTGCTGGCACAACAATTTTCACCCACCGGCGAAAAATATAAGTTTAAGAACTCTTCTGAAATTTTTACTGATTCCATTGAATTCAGAACCATCACAAACCCGTATAACGTAAGAAACAAGGTGAAACAATCAATTGATATATTTGATGGTTTTCAAAATTTGGTGCTAGCACCACATTTTGCACCCACATCCGAAAAATACAATTTTGAGATGTCTAGTTCGATAATTATATTTTCCATTGAATTCAGAACAGCCATAAACCTCCAAAACGCAAGAAATAAATTGTCACAAGCAATTTTATCTATTGAATGGATTTTCAAAATTTCGGGCTAGCACCAAAATTTGCACACAGCACCGAAAAATACAAGTTTGATACGCTTGGTGCAACTCGTATATATTTCATCGAATCCAGAAACCCAAAAAACCCCAATTGCGTAAAAAACAAGTTTCAAACGATCAATTTACAAAATTGACTTATTTAAAAATTTGGTGCTGGCACCAAAATTTGGCACCCACCGAAAAAAACAAGTTTGAAATTTCTAAATCAACTTATATGATTTCTATCAAATTTCTAACACCAAAAAACCGGTGTAAATCAAAAATAGAGATGTTACAATTCATATTTAATGAAATGTAATTTTCAAAAAACGTCTCAAAAAAAGTGCCAAAAGTAGGGTTAAAAAATGGTGCTATAACTCGAAAAGTACCCAATATTTTTGAAAACGGTTTTCACTACAAGGAAGACAATAGATTTTTAGGAAAAGTCATAAAATGTCAGATTCCCAACTGCGTTTGTTTCAGAATTATAATAAAAAAACCACGGGAGGGGTCATATTGACCCCCCCCCCCCCCCCGGGTTTAATAGGGTTAATTGAGAACCATTCATTTGTCATTGTATGACAGTTTCATGAACATCCCTCAAATGGTTCAAAATTTATTAAATGTAGACAAAGTGATATTTAGCGCCTCCTAGTGTTGGACCACATAATTGCGCAACGCCAAAATTCCGAAAATGAAGATGAAGGGGATTGAGATGTAGGATTTACAGTAGAGAGATGGTTCTGGTGCTGAATTTCAATATCCCATTTTTAATCATCCCAATTGGAGACTAACCAATATGGGACATGGTCATCTGTTTTCCCTGGGTATGGGACCTTCAGCCCTGGGCAAGGATCAGCCACCACCTCACCATTAAGGGTAACGACAGCGCTTTCACTGGAATTAGCGCCTCGTTGGGTGATGTCGGTGCTTTCACTGGAATTAGCGCCTCATTGGGTGATGTCAGCGCTTTCATTGGAATTAGCACCTCGTTGGGTGATTTCAGCACTTTCACCGGAATTAGCGAGAAAGCGAATTGCTTTGAGTAGGGGACCTTTTAAGTCATAATAGGACTAGGCCTAAGCAAAATAATTTTATTTTATTTCAGGTAGCAGGAGTATAATGGCACAGTCGCAGGGAGATCATGGATACAAATGGAGAAGTCATCATGAAGACAAATGATCTTCATTGTAGCAACATTGCACATGCTAGGGAAGATATTGTACAATGTCATGACAATCATGAGCATATGATAAGTATTACTGGTGATTCACATATTAAACATTTATTACATTACATACCCAAATTAGATAGCACTCATGTTGAGCCAGGCATCTATCCAGACTATTTGGTTCTCAAAACAAGGTTGAATATTTCTTACCTGAAATAAGAAATACGTGCCAACTCTTAAAGAGTTTCCTTGCATATTGAAGAACTACAAAACAATGTTTTATAAAACATGTGCAATATTTTTGTCACTAGGAGGGAATGATCTAGCTGCTGGTGCCACTGTCTCAGAGACAGAGATCAGTTTGAGACAATGATTGCCCAACCTGCATGAAGCCACTGGGGCTAAAGTCATTTGGGAAGAGCTATTTCCACGTGGGAATAAATGCACTGATTCATTCAGTGCAGACTGTAAGACTCTAAACAGTAGGATGAGGTCATGGTTAGA
>JAUCBJ010003861.1:0-11547 GCA_032718475.1 Nemertoderma westbladi
GCGCGGCTTATTCTTTAAGAGGGGATTGTCCTTACAGCATATGGCTGCCCCAACTTACTAACTGGCACTTTATCAGACTTACTCTACACACGCAGCAATTCCCTCAGACCCAACAACAGCCAGACAACAATCCAGCCTACAAAATATCTGAATAATCTTACGGTATCTGAACAGACTATACAAAACAATACAGGATAAACGCTGATGGACTACTATCAAGCCTAAATAACCACAGTATATGCAGATTCCGAAACTTGTTAGTTAGTATGCGTGCTAATACGGTAGCGCGGCTTATTCTTTAAAGGGGGTTGGCCTTACAACTACGAGTTGCCCCAACTTACTAACTGGCACTTTATCAGACCTACTCTACACAAGCTGTAATCTTCAAGCCTAACAACAGTCAGACAACAGTCCAGCCTACAATGATCTGAACAATCTGAGCAGACTTACACGTCTTCTGCCCAATATTAACTTACACGTAAATAAAATCGACAGAAATAAGTAAACTGTACAGAAGAATGAGGGGTGATCAATCCCTAATCCCCTAGCAGCCTACAATATAGGCTACACTATATCACAATCGAAATAATACTAATGTACTTATACAGCAGTACCGGTTATGACAGTTGGGCCTACGGACCTACGGTAGTAGTACCGGTTATGACAGTTGGGCCTACTGACCTACTGGAGTGCCGGTATTTTTCAATCTTATTGCTTACCGCAAATAAGATCGATAGCTATTATTGTACGCGCTTTTATAGACCTTCAGCAGTTTAACCTGCCGAAATTTATATGTCTTTATTGATAATCTGCCTTTTGTAAGATGATAAGATTTAATACAAAACAAACCAAAAACATTAGCCGAAGCCAGTCCATGCGCGTCCAAATGACCCGTTTATAACACCGGGAGACTGGATTCGTGGGCTTAAATTTATTTGCGGTCAAGCCTACTGTATTATTCGATTGATTACTAATATATAATCTCTGACAAATATTATTCACTTTCGGGAAATATTAGCAGTTCCTTTTAGGACGTGGCGCTCTACCTATGTAAACAGAGTTATGACTGATACTACACACAACGATATGGCTTAAATTTCAAGCATAGGGCGCATTCTTTAGGAATGCTTTATTATCAGATCCAATCACTTTACAATCACGCACGCTACCGGTAACGCACAACACTGCTCACTGATATGCCGACAGTTACTGACTTTGATCAGGTATAAAGAGATATGCACTGGACTCAGGTAGTGTCTGTCAAACAACATTAGATTCACTACAAACACAATAATAAAGTCGCAATTGTTGTACATAACCTTTCTCTCTAACCTGTAGTGTATCAAAGATATTGGGAAAATGTGGGTTGATTATTGATATTCTTCAACTAATAACATCCAATTATACTGATACAAAATTACAAACAGTAAAAGCAGTATGACGGTAGGTTAAGATATAATTAGATTGCATTGAATCGTTAAGTTATAAATTGGAATCGTGTCGAATCGAATCGGATCGAATCGGATCAAATCGGATCAAATCGATAATAGCTATGCTTTCTATAATTTAGCCTACTAATGTTCTTATAAAAAGGCAGAAACATTGCGTCATTCCAGCCGATCTTCAGGCAGTATGGAACGACATAAACACTGAGTTTGGGAGCTGCTGTAGGTATCTCTTCAAGGAAAACGCAAATCACCCTGATTGGTTGTTAGACCAAAACAAAGGAACCAGGAGTCCAATGAGAGCTCCCTCCACGTCATCATCCAGCTGGGAGATGTCGTAATCAGAATCCTTCCCTTGACATAGTGACAGTGAAATGCCGCATTGCGGGTTGTGTACCCTGCTACGTCCGCATAAAGCACACATTCAGAAGAATCTATTTTATGTCCGTTAAAAACACTTATACAGCACCCCGAGGGCTAGGGGATCCAATTATATCTGTAAACGCTTTTACAGCAGGTTTCAGAGTATTTCAGCGTATGGGGGAAAAACTGGATCGCGGGGCGAAGGACCAGTTGCATCCCACAGAAGCTTTTACAATATATATTCTAAAAGCCCTTAGCGTGCTGATTTCAAATTTCATAGTGGTTCATTTTTTCTACCAATAGTAAAAAAGTTATGGACGAAAAACGAATGTCTCGTCGGTAACGCTTTATCTCATATAAATTTCCTTGTTTAAACATGCGTTATGTCTCATTTGTACTACTACTACTACTACTAGGTCGAGCGAACTCGGACAGTGGAAATGAGATCCTTCCAGGCTTCCCGATTCTCCATAGTTGTCGCAATTTCGTTTCTCCCAAGTTCAGTATCCCTTTCAAGTTGATCTATATATGTTATGGCCGGTCGTCCACGACTACGCTTTCCATGAGTTGGTTGCCAAAGAAGTAGATCGGGTATGACCTCGTCTTTACTTCGCCAGCAGTGCCCACTGAATCTTAATCTGCGTTCACGGAGGGTGGTTGATACAGGTGGTATTGTACCATAAAGCTCGGCGTTTGTCATGTGTTGTCTCCAGCTGATGTTTAGGGCTGCCCTTAGTAGTCTTGTGTAGCAACCATCAATTCGTTGTTCAAGTGATTTAGTCAGTGTCCAGGTCTCACCCCCGTATAAAAATACACTTTCCACTGTGGCTCGAAAGAACTTAGTCTTCAGGTGCCTGGAGAGATCTGATTTCCAGATGGTATCCATTTTTGATAGAGCTACCCAAGCCTTTGCTTTCCTAACTTCTATGTCCTTTTTGCTACTCTCTATCCATGATCCAAGGTACTGGATCATGGATCACGTATCTCATTTGTAACGACAGTTTATTTGCGTTACATCTTTCTGTGGATGCTTTACAAGTGAGACAGCGTTACAATGGGTACTGTTATGTAACATACCGTTACATGCAGGACAACTGTGAACATGCTTATGTGAAACATGCTTACATGGAAGTGTATCCCAGTAACGACTAGTACTGGATTGTAGATCATGAAATAAGCTTTAAGCTGATATATAGTTTACTGGAAGTATATCTTACTGACATTTGGTTATGATCGTTTGTATCTCAAAAACTTAGCCACGGACATCGCATCATATGTCCATTTCGTGGTTGTAATCCAAGGAAAATATATGTCAAATTGCTTAAAACCAATGCCACAAAATGTGCAAAAATTCGCTCTATAGGAATATATATAGGTTTTTATGGTTTGGGTTATTTTCTGCTGAGTTATGGCTCATGGAATGGCGAAATTACGTCTGACACAATTTTGGCCACTTTTGCGGTGTACCAGGTAGGATAGGTAGAAAATATATACAATAATTTATAACAATGTATATCAATAAGATAGTGACGCTTGAATTAAATTTATGTAATATATTAAATACCATTTTTAATAAGATAAAATATTTGTGGGGTGTGGTTAAAAAACTTACACCTGTAATGCAGACCACTAAAGTTAGACATACGCCCAGTAGTAATTCTATTTTATTGCACAATTGTACATCGACTGACAAAAGTGACAAAAATACAATAATATCTTTTATAAAAATGAATGTAATTAATTAAGTCATTTAGAGGTGGTTATTATATTGTATGACTCTACTGTCATCCCCCAATATATTAATACTGGGCTTTGGATTCGCCTATCGCTCTCATTAGATCTATAACAGCGTTGAACACCCTTCCTCCTTCACAATGATTGCCCCCCCCCCCTGGCCTGCCAAAACTGCCAGACATGTACCTTAGTGTAATATATCATTCGAAAGATAATTTAATTATGAGCTTGCATGCAAAAATTTAGGGTCCATTACAAAAGTATAAAAATTTGAAAGGTTATTCTTTAAACCTATCTTATTTTTCGTTATTTTTTATTACTTATTACTTGTTATTTTCGTTACTTGTCATTTTAATTACTTATGTTTGGCCTAATTCGGTGAAATTACCAAGAAACACTAATACCGGTAACTGAATACTTTAATATATTGCAATACAGCAAAAGTCAGGCGGTAATAACTGTTTAAACTGGGTTGCAAGTCTGATGACTAAGGCCGCGTTCACACTACTGAGTCAAAGTAAAGTCAAAGTCAAAATAAAATAAATATAGTTAGCTAGCAATAATAAATAATAATACATTATATAGGCCTAATATAATACATTTAAGGGGATTCTAGAAAAAATTAAATTTTATGTTTTGTGATTTACATTTTGTCTTTGACTCGGTAGTGTGAACGCGGCCTAACGCTGGATAAATTATATTTTTTTTAAATTGTGATTAAATCACAAATATTGAAAAATAAGATAGGTTCAAAGAATTTCCTATACAATTTTTATACTTTCGTATTGGACCCTAAACTTTTGCATGCTAGCTCAGAATTAAATTATCTTTCGAATAATATATTATACTAAAGTACATTTCGTGTACTGACTGCCGTTTGGTTAATAACTTTAAACTAAAAGTACTGTACATGTCTGACCGTTTTGGCTGGCCAGGGGGTGGGGGGGGGGGGGGGGGGGGGGGGGCAATCATTATAGAACACCCGGTATATAATATCGCATATATAGTAAGTAGTGGTATATAATATCGCATATAGTAACTAGTGGTATAATATCGCCAGGCCCGTATGGTGATCATAACATCTGGGGGGGGGGGGGGGGGGGGGGCAAACCCATAACTGGGATTTGGGGAGCATACAACAAAGTGCGAGTTAATTTAATAATAATAATAATAATAATAATTCAATATTTATAAAGCACTTATTTAAAAAATAAGTAATTATTCTAAGCGCTGAGCACTCTCCTTAAGTAAAAAGTAAAATACATGTCGTTTAAAAGACCCGTAGTTATTTTTGGGCCAGGAGTACTGTACTGTAAAATAATTAAATAAAATAATGTTATACGATACATGAGTTCGAATAAAACAGTTTTTAGTTGAATGCACGATTATAGAGGTGAGTTTCGAGTAACCGTTTAAATTTTGTCGAGGTTGACTGAGTCGGATATCGCGTGGTAGTTTGTTCCAAAGTGCCGGCGCGGAGACAGCGAACGCACGTCCACCGAGGGTTGAGTGTTTATGTGGTGGAACACGTAGGACCAATGAGTTTGAAGATCGGCTGTTGTGTGGGTTACTATAGAGATTGAGAAGGTCGATTAGGTACTACTACTAGGATCGGCATGCTGCATTGCAGCTGCATTTTTAAGAATGCTGTGCCGGCTTGTCAACAAAATTGCACCGCCACAACTCCCTATCAACCATGACATTTGTCATCCGCATCTTTAAGGCCAGTGTCCTTTAAGATGCGTCTCAAGAAAGTCATGGGCTGTCCACCATGCTTATTCACTCCATGAGGCTGCCAAAGTACAAGATTATGCACTGGCTGGTCCTCACGGCGTAAGCAATGTCCTGCAAAGCGGAGGCGATTTTGTTCTAGTGTCAAGCTTGGGGGAACCAATGAGACACCTCCAATGTTATATAGTGCCTGGTTGGAGATGTGTGCATTGTACTTGACACAATGAACCCGGCGTAGCATTCTTGTGAATGTGCCATCCAGAGATTTGGTGTCCTCAGCAGTTAGATCCCAGCATGGACTCCCGTAGAGGAGTACTGGGACTACTGCTGCTCTAAATAATCGGACCTTAAGTTTCCGATTAATTCGCGGTGACCTCCAAATCCTGGAAAGCCTATTCAAGGCTGCCCATGCCTTTCCCTTACGTATTCGAAGGTTCTCACCTGACTTCCGGATCCATGATCCCAGGTAACAGAAGTTGTCCACATGCTCAAGCATACCATCCTTTGAGCTTATGCTCATCCGATCAGAGACTTGCTGAGGACTTTCAAAGTTTACTGTCAGAATTTTGGTCTTTCTGGAGTTAATAAAAAGACCAACACTAGAAGCAGCATGTTCTAATGAGCTGAGGAGCCGTTGAGCTCCCTCTAATGATTCTGAGAGTACTCCTAAGTCATCAGCAAAGTCTAGATAAGTTAGGTACTTGGCAGGATTTCCTCGACTTCTGGAGCCAGTAGGTGGAGTTATCATCACCCCATCATCATTATAATGATCTAAGGACATGCGTAGAACATAGTCAACCACAATAATGAACAAGAATGGTGCAAGTGTGTCTCCTTGGAGGACGCCCCATAACACTTCAAATGGTTCTGTGTCACCATCAACAGTAGACACAAATGTTGTCGAACCATCGTATACTGATCTGATTGCTGCAATAATTTCATCAGGAATCCCATATAATGAAAGTATGCTGAACATACGTGAGCGAGAGACTGAATCAAAGGCCTTGAAGAAGTCAACAAAGATAACAGCCAGATGCCTGTCTTTCTTTTTTGATAACTCTTCAATTATCCTTCTAAGTGCCAAAATGGGCTCCATGGTCCCACGACCTTTACGGAACCCATTCTGATTTCCACGGAGCAGTCTCTCAATGGGATCCCTGATGCGATTTAATAGAATCCTATTGTATAGCTTTGCAGCAATCGAGATCAATGAGATTCCCCGAAAAGAACCATAGAGTGTTAGGTTGCCCTTCTTGGGAACTGGCACCAACTTATTTGTTTTCATTTATTGTGGGCTGGACAGATGTTGTTGAGGCATTTGAATGTCAATAAACATATTTTAAATTCGATACGGGAGCGGATGGGTAGCCAATGAAGGGATTGCAATATTGGTGTGATGTGATCATAGCGAGATCCATGCACGACCAATCTGGCGGCTGTATTTTGTATTCGTTGAAGTTTTTTGATTTTGGTGTCTGGAAGGCCATAGAGAAGGGCGTTGCAATAATCGAGTTTACTGGAAATGAATGCATGAATAAGGGATTCGGTGCTTTTTCGAGAGAGAAATGGTCGGATCCTATGTATGTTACGGAGATGGTAGAAGGCACTGCTAGTTGTGGTGGAAATAAAAGATTGCATTGACATATGATCATCAAAAATTGCACCAAGGTTACGAACCTTCGCAGAGGACTCGATTACATGATCGCCGACAATGATTGAGGTGCTGCTAACTTTGGCTAGTTGCTGCGGTGTACCAATTATCATGAGTTCGGTCTTGTCATCATTTATCTTTAGCCAGTTTTCGAAGAACCACTGTCTAAGTTTTTTGATGCAGTTTTCCATAGAGCGGATGGCTGAATCTTCGGATGTGAGACAATCTGGCTTAAATGAAAGGTATAATTGTACATCGTCAGCATACCCTTGAGCCTCAGGTAGATGACGCTGTATGATGATGTAGATTTGGGCAATGTAGATGATGAAGAAGATACAGCCGAGACATAATCCCTGAGGTAATCCGTGGAGCACACAGAAGGTCCGGGAGTAACATCCTTGTACTTTTACTCGCTGTCGCCTGTTACCTATGTATGATTTAAACCAATCATGCGCGACATTGGTTATGTTCACCTTTGTACGAAGGGTTTCAAGTAGGAGTTCCCTATCCACAGTATCAAAGGCTGCGTTGAGGTCGATGAAGACGAGGAGGGTGACCTTTTGGTTGTCCATGGCGGACAGGATGTCAGAGTGAACACGTACTAATGTGGTCTCGGTACTATGATGAGGCCGATATGATGATATATTTGTAGGCAACATTTCCAATACGTGTGTCATGATTTGGGGAAGCACGATTCTCTCGGTCGTCTTAGACAGAAAGGTTGACCCGCTTACCGGCCGATAATTGTTGAAGATAATCGAGTTTAACTTCAGTTTCTTTATAAGGGGAGAGATTATCACCTCGGACCAAAAGTCTGGAAAATATCCGGTAGTGATTGACTTATTAATTATCTCTGTGATGACAGGCAATAGTTGATCGATGGCCTTTTTGACAAGGTAAGTTGGTACTGGGTCGTTGTCGCACTGTTTATTTGCTGACTTTAATATTAGTTTTTTGACTTCGGGTTGTGATACTGGTCGAAATTGGGAGAAAGGGTCAATAGTTTGTTTATAGTTAATATATCTATAGCTAATTATAGTTATAGCTAATTTAGTACATAAAGTATAATCAATATTGTTGAAAGGTGTGTGGGGCGAGCCACGAAGTTGGCGGAGCCTTGGCGAATTGACACTGTTAAGGAGAATGTCAATAATGGCAAATAGTTGTTGACGTAACTATTTTGACATTAAATAACTTTGTCAGATTGAAAGCTGTCGAATTGAAATTTTGTAGGCATAAATATGTCCAAAACTTGACATTATTTAGCGACTTTTGACCCAACAGTTCGACAGTCTTCCCGCTAGATGGCTAAATGTCTAAACATGAAATGTCCTCCCATTTCTGTGCTTAATCTGTTTTAGCTGAAACTTGGCAGAATTGTACTCGACCATTAGCTGTGATATTTAAACTTTTTCTGTGGTCTTAACCCTTTTGTACCCCTTCGTTTCTCAAACAGATGATTCCTTTGAGGTCAAATTTGACCTCAGGTAAATGAGAGGGTTGGGGTGGTCCGAAAAAACTTTTTGTCGAATTTAAACTCAGTTCGTACATCAGATGTCATCAAATGAGCCCAAACTTCGATAGATACCAAAATTTTTATTTGGAGATGACAGGAAATATTCCCAAATGCACATGGCCAGTTCCCGCCCTTGGCGCAAGTGAGTCATATTCCCCATTTTTGTGATGATCAACTTATATTATTCCTACTGCATTGATATTTATGCTAAATAGAACCGCAATGACTTATTTAGTTGGTGTAGACTCCTTCAATACAAGCATAGAGCGAATAATTTTTGAGATATTGCAGATAATGTGAAGTCCGGCACAAGTCAAAATTTGCGCCTTGATGCGATATTGACAAATACCTTTGCCTTTACATTTTTGTTTTTGTAATTGAGAAGTACTATATATAAAATAATAAATGTCACAAAATTTCGAGATAAAATATCAATGTGTGATAAAATTGTGTAAGTTTAAATCTTCGATGGGTCAAAAATCACCTCAAGAGAGCACAAGGGTTAAATCGACTGAAGTTTTCAAGCCTGCCTCTAGGCTGATGTAAAGTGATCAAGGGCATATGCTTAGATTTTGCATATTTTTCTTTCAAGATTACACTTTCATAAGTTTATAACACATGCTGCGCGAAGGACCCACTTCAGCGGTATAATATGGTTAAGGTTAAGTCTGTAAGTTACAACAAATTATAGCTATGGATACCAGCGCAAGCAACCCTCAGCGCCAAGCCTTTTAGCTGCAAGCTGGCTCCCAAACTACAAGCAAATAGACAATGGGTCAACAACAAACAACCCCTCCACCCTGGTAGCCAATGAGAGCACCTAGAGCTTTTGAGTATTTTTAGTAATTACAGGTTGGTAGGTATATTAATGTCATGTAGTTATAGAATTGGACCAAATGGAATGGTGGGGAATCCGGTCAGGTCAGTGGGCAAGAGTATGTGAATCCAATAATATTGATTACCAACAATATTATTATTAATTAATTGTGAACAAGACGAGTGAACAATACATTTCTGGGGGGCAGTGGGACTTCTCTGGGGGGCAGTGCCCCCAAAGCCCCCCCCCCCCCCCGCACGATACGGGCCTGAATATCGCATACAGTATATAGTAAGTAGTGGAATAATATCGCATATATAGTAAGTAGTGGAATAATATTGGGATCCCTGAGTTGGCGAGGGAATCCCGACCGGGTTTTGACTTGGTTCAATACGCGTCGCCGCGTCCGCTTACTGTGGCTGGGGAACTGAAAGGCCAAAGGCCGGTATAATAACAGAATTCTGATGTTAATGTTGTTAATCTCTGATAAGTATACACGTACCGGTAGTATAGCACAATCAGTAACACAATGACAGCAGACAACGACGACGGTTGAAAACCGTTCGACTTCTGCTCACCCAATATACCAACTAAAGTACAATTGACAGAGTAATGGGTATATATTACATGGGACACATTAACTACCTAGGTCTAGCCAACCAGTGGACGCGCTGTAATTGGACACATGCTGTCCCTCCATTGGTCGATCTACCCCTTTGTTCCTATGCTAGCTTCTTCCCTGAGATGAGCTGTGCGCTGGCATCTTTCCCTGTGGTTGGCAATGTATATTGCCTCCTTTGGTTGTTAGGTGACATTATATTGGTAATGTCACCTAATCAACTATAATTGGTAAAAAGCCACTTTCCCCATTTTCCGCTGGGTAGTGCAGCAAATTGGATCCGCTCACACTACCCCCCCATGCTATCTTCCCGGTGAGAAGATAGCATCAACCTAAAGTGCGCTCCAATTCCGCTTGAATCCAATCTAGTATTGGATGTGGGGTGGTATGTTTTTCTTCGGACCAGTTTTCCAGACTAGTACCAATGGGATTGTTCTCACTACCCATCCTTGGTACATCTTTGAGCTAAGCTGTACCAAGTCATCTGGCATCTCTGTTTAGACGATCGCCCTTTCTCCCTGCACACCATCGTCCAACCAACCTCCTCACCTCCTCCTCACCTCACTAGTCCCATAGGACTCATCCTCCCCTCTGCTCGCTCCCCCACACTTGGATCACACACCTCTTTACTTTTCCTCCAAACTCCAGCACCACCTCTCGATGCTCCTCTCATACTCAACCCCTTTTACTCTCACTCTACACGCCTGTTAGCCCACACAACCCAAGGTCCCATCAAGTGTCCCTCCTACTCATACCCCCGGTAGCACCCGTCTGGACGATTCTTATCCCGCAGGATATGAGCTCTCACAATAAATCCTAAACTCCCTGTTTTTCAATGACCGCACAATCTGGGTTGGCCTACCCCTCTACTCTTCCTCCTATGTGTTTCCCTAATACGTCCGTTAACCCTCAACCATGACTCTAGCTAGACTCTATATGGTCCCGTTGACCCAGCATTATTACGTATGTATGGTCCCATTGACCCAGTGTTAGTGCGTATGTATGGTCCCATTGACCCGGCATTAGTGTGTACGTATGGTCCCTTTGACCCGGCATTAGTGCATATGTATGGTCCCATTGACCCGGCATTAGTATGTACATATGGTCCCATTGACCCGGCGTTAGTGCGTAAATTATGTTTGTTGGTACGTTTGTACCATACGTTAGTACATGTGTACTACGCATGTATTGTACATTTTTGTACCCATCAGACGTACGTAATTGTAACTAGCTACTCCTAAATATTATTTTTATTTTATTTTATTTTTGTGGGAAGGGTGTGTCGCCCTCATTCCCACCCCCCTCAGTCCATTTTATTGGACGACTCATCAACCTAAGGGCGATTCTTCCAGCAGGCCACTCTCCCACTGCCCCCCTCTATAGGTCCTCTTATTCTTCGCCCCGACTCTCCTTGTCAATTCCAAATCTCTTGGATCTGACCTTCCCTTCTCCTCCACCCTAAGATCGGATCTTTCCATCACCCCACAGAACTCCTCATCGTCCCCTGGTGGCAAAATGCCCCCCTTCATCTTGTCGTCACTTGGCGGTAGAATGCCGCCCTTCATCTCATCCTCACTACTACTAGGATCGGCATGCTGCATTGCAGCTGCATTTTTAAGAATGCTGTGCCGGCTTGTCAACAAAATTGCACCGCCACAACTCCCTATCACC